>BGPT01001619.1:670-49538 GCA_003297045.1 Symbiodinium sp. clade C Y103 | reverse complement strand
ATATATATATAATCCATTCGTTCAGGTAAGATTAAATTCTGTGAGATAGATACAAAAATGATAGAATAGGTAGAGATCAATCATGTAGATAGATAGGTAGATGGATAGATAGATAGATAGATAGATAGATAGCTGGAAAGATAGATAGATAGATAAATAGATAGATAGATTTAGATATAGATAGATATGGGTAGATCAAGATCAAGATAGATAGATAGATAGATAGATAGATAGATTGATAGATGTAGAGAGAGAGAGGGATAGATACATAGATAGATGCATGGATAGAGAGATAGANAGATATAGATGTAGATACAGATAGATATAGATATAGATAGGAATAGGTAGTTATAGATAGATATAGATACATTGAGATAGACATAGGTAGATAGAGATAAAGATAGAGATAGAATGATATAGAAAGCTATAGATAGATTTACATCGATTTGGATAGATATAGATGGACAATGATATGCAAAGATAAATACAGATAAGTTTAGATATAGATCTATGTAGGTAGATAGATAGAGATATAGATAGATAGATATGGAAAGATATAGACAGACAGATTTAGATAGATAGACAGATAGATCGACAGATAGATAGATAGATATACACAGAGATAAANGAGATAAATAGATATAGATAGATAAATAGATATAGATAGATAAATACAGATATAGAGATAGACCTAGAGATAGATAGATAGATAGATAGATAGATGGATAGATAGATAGATAGATAGAAAGATAAAACGAAAGATAGATAGGTAGATAATTAGATAGATAATTAGATAGATAGATAGACAGATAGATGGATAGATAGAGAGAGACAGGGATAGATACATAGATAGATGCATGGAGAGATAGATAGAGAAATAGATAGATAGATAGATATAGATATAGATNGAGAGAGACAGGGATAGATACATAGATAGATGCATGGAGAGATAGATAGAGAAATAGATAGATAGATAGATATAGATATAGATATAGAAAGATTTAGATTGGAAAAAAAGGTATAGATAGATATAGATGCATTTAGATTGACATAGAGATATAGAGATAGGAAAAGAATGATATAGATAGCTACATATAGATTTAGATAGACTTAGATCTAGATAGATAAAGGTAGATATAGAGTAATATAGATAGANATATAGAGATAGGAAAAGAATGATATAGATAGCTACATATAGATTTAGATAGACTTAGATCTAGATAGATAAAGGTAGATATAGAGTAATATAGATAGACTTAGAAAGATAATGATAGATGCAGATAGAAAAACATAAATAGATACATAGATAGATAGGTAGAGAGAGCTAGATGAATAAATGGATAGAGATTGTGAAAGAGAGAGGGAAATAGACAGATAGATAGATAGGCAGATAGATAGATAGAAAGATAGATAGATAGATAGACAGATAGATAGATTAGGTAGATAGCAAGATAGATACATAGATCGATAGATCGATAGATCGATAGATCGATAGATAGATAGATAGATAGAGAGAAAGAGAGAGAGAGAGAGATAGACTGATAGATATAGATATAGATATAGATCTTTTTTTAAAAAAATAGATATAGATATAGATAGGAATGGGTAGTTATAGATAGAAATAGAAACATTTAGATAGACATAGAAAGATAGAGATAGAAATAGAANGATATAGATAGGAATGGGTAGTTATAGATAGAAATAGAAACATTTAGATAGACATAGAAAGATAGAGATAGAAATAGAATGATATAGATAGCTATAAATTGATTTACAACGATTTAGATAGATCTAGATAGATAGATAGATAGATATATAAATATAGATAGTCAGATAGATATAGATGAATATAAAAATACTATTTAGATAGATGTAGATAGATAGATCAAGAGATAGATAGATAGAGAGAGTTAGGTGGACAAATGCAAAAAGATTGTGAGAGAAAAAGAGAGAAAGAGATAGNTAGATAGATGTAGATAGATAGATCAAGAGATAGATAGATAGAGAGAGTTAGGTGGACAAATGCAAAAAGATTGTGAGAGAAAAAGAGAGAAAGAGATAGGTAGATCGATAGATTCATTGGTATATAGATAGGCAGATAGATAGATAGATAGACAGATAGACAGAAAGATAGATAGATAGATAGAGAGAGAGAGATAGATAGATGGATAGATAGATAAATAGATAGATTTAGGTATAGGTAAAGGTATGGATATAGGTAAAGAGATAGGTATAGAGATAGGNGATAGATGGATAGATAGATAAATAGATAGATTTAGGTATAGGTAAAGGTATGGATATAGGTAAAGAGATAGGTATAGAGATAGGTATAGGTATAGATATCGATTGATAGATACAGAGATAGATAGATAAAGAAAGAAAGAGAAAAAATAGATAGATAGATAGATAGATAGATAGATAGGTAGGTAGGTAGATAGATAGATAGATAGAGAGATAGATAGATAGACTTAGATTTACATTGGTCGAAATATAGATGAAGAAGAATAGAAAAAGATAGAAAGAGATTTAGATAGATTTAGATGGATATAGAAAGATATAGACAGACAGATTTAGATAGATAGACACACAGATAGATACATAGATAGATAGATAGATAGATAGAAAGATTGACAGATAGATAGATAGATAGATAGATAGATAGATAGATAGATAGATAGATAGATAGATAGATAGATATACACAGAGATAAATAGATATAGATAGACTTAGATTTAGATATAGAGATATACCTAGAGATAGGTAGATAGATAGATAGGTAGGTAGATAGATAGATAGACAGATAGATAGATATAGGTACAGGTACAGGTACAGGTATAGGTATAGGTATAGAAAGATATAAGTATAGATAGATATAGGTATAGATAGAGATAGAGATAGAGATACAGATAGAGAGAATCCTCACCAGAACTGCCAGAACAGCAGNAAGATATAAGTATAGATAGATATAGGTATAGATAGAGATAGAGATAGAGATACAGATAGAGAGAATCCTCACCAGAACTGCCAGAACAGCAGAACCTCCTGAACCACTTGGAACCGCCCAGAACCTTTCAGAACCTTCCAGAACCTCGGGGAACAAGGGAGCCGCACTTTAGCCTGCTCTGAAAAAGCTTCCCATAGCTNCTTTCAGAACCTTCCAGAACCTCGGGGAACAAGGGAGCCGCACTTTAGCCTGCTCTGAAAAAGCTTCCCATAGCTTCCCAGAAGCTTCCCAGAGCTTCCTAGAAGCTTTGCAGAGACTCCCAGAAGCTACCAACAGACTCCTAGAAGCTTCCCAGAGACTCCCAAAAGCTTCCCAAAGCCTCTCAGAAGCTTCCTAGAGCCCCCTAGACTCCAAGAACCTTCCCAGAGCCTCCCAGAAGCTTCCCAAAGCCTCCCAGAAGTTTCCCAGGGCCTACCAAAAGCTTCCCAAAGACTCCCAGAAGCTTCCCAGAGCCGGGCCTGTTGGACAGGTGCAAAACAAGGTTGGAAAAGAGAGGCGCAAGGTTAGAAAAGAGAGGCGCAAGGTTAGAAAAGAGAGGTCAGCAAGGTTAGAAAAAAGAGGCGCAANNNAAAAGAGAGGTAGCGAGGCAAGGTTAGAAAAAAGGGTTCCAAGGTTGAAAAAAAGGGGCAAGGTTGAAAAAAAGTGACGCAAGGTTGAAAAAAAGGGGGCCCCAAGGAAAAACACTGTGAAGTCGCATGCCAAGATTACTTCAACTTCGATCCAGCAATAAGGTTCCAATGAGGTTTTAATATGTTTTAATATGAATTCAATATAGTGTTAAGATGTTTTAAGCAGGCAATGAATCGTTTCACAGCTAGGCCATTTTCGTGGCTAGACCCAGAGCCATCTCGTGGCTAGAGGAAAGGCATTTTTGCCGCTAGAGGCGTGTCTGGGTTCTAATCTGGTTTTAATATGGCCTGAATGTATTTCAATGAGAAACGTGTCAGCTCTTGCTTTGGACCTCGAGAAATCTCCTCCAAGGCTTCTATCACCAAATGGTGAATCCTGGCGCGCAAGACTCAAATCTATTGCCAAAACGCCTGTTTGTGCAAAAAGTTCTGCATTGTATCAAGTTTTCATAGTACAACTACATCACCAAGCAGCCAAGGAACAGAGGATGAACCGAAATGACCAGATCCAAATCGAGCGGCTGGAGGTACTTCACGATGTGTCTGCAAATGTTTCGCTAGGAGGAACAAATAGGAACAGAATCAACTCGTAAGACCAGCATTTTGAAAGGTCTGCGATGGTCTGCGTCTCTAAGTAGCTTGCTCCTTGCTGTAGCTCCACATCCATTGGTAGCCTCATCTAGTCTTATCTTGACAAAGGATCCTGTCCTTCCATTGGCTTAGAGGCTTTATATCATACTTGCAAAGAAGCTACTCGTTGTGTCTTGCCATTTTTCGCTGTCTTGATCGTAGTCCCATGCCTTACGTAGCCGAGAAAAGACAATGCACTGGGGTAAGCACATGCACAGAGAGAGAGAGAGGAACAAGACTCGCGCCACTGGCCAGGCCACTCAAGCTTCAAGTCACTTGAGGTCGCAGCACGCTTGTAGACGGATGGAAAATTGCCCAAGGTCTGCGCAATGAATAGAGCTATCCAAATGAGAATTCTAAGCATTCAGAACCAACAAATTCTCAGAAAGACAACAAAGCCTGGTATGTCTCAGGCGCTTGAGACCTCGTTCCAGTTGCTGAAGGCTTGGATAGAGGTACTGGATGGTATTGGATGATATGTATTAGACAGCTGTGAAAAACTGTTGTACCTGCAGGTAGAGAGCTTTAAATCCTCAAGGCATTCACAGTGGCCATGGCATGGCGGCACGGAAGAAGTCGATTAACTCAACCGACACCTGCCAACGATTTGCACCATTTGCGGCACTTGCACTATTGCACCATTGACCTGTTAATTGCATGTGATATCTTTTGACTATATTTGAATCAATGAATTTGTCTCATGGCACATTGAAACCAGGTTTCTCGAGAATATCATACGGTTTCGGGGTCGCTAGAAAGAAAAACAATGTACCAACCAGTATGTGAAGAATCTGGAGAAGGTGAGGTTTCAGAAATCACATGGAGAGCTTCAAGAGAACTTACTTCAAGAGAGCAAGAAGAAAGTCGAGCGCACAGCACACTCTGAAGGATGATAGGCACCTCTGAATGGGAGATTGATGGAGGATTGAGGAATGTATAATTTAATAGTGAATGTTTAGGCTGTTTATGTGGAACGTATTGGAACATTCTGTGCATTCTCCGTGTATTCTGTACATTCAGCGTTTCAAATCATTTCAATACTCATGGCCTGGCTGCCATATTGCTTCTCAAGAGCAGCCTTTCGGACAGAATTCCCATGCACGGAAATACACGGAAAGATTTTAATTAAGAATCTTTGAGGTCTTTGAGATCTTTGAGTTCCAAGTTGTTCTAAGACAAAGTGATAGCTGCTATAGCCTCCAGCGCAAGCGCCGATGCTCGATGTCCACCTCCAGTGTCTGAGAAGTAGATGTGGATTTTCCGCGGCAACTGGTAAGCCTTGGATTGCTGAAAATTTCACCACGGTCTTGACAGTCTTCACCTGCTCGAACTACCCCCCTTTGTGACAGAGAACAAGGAGTTGAAACGTGTTGAAACGCGTTGAAACTCATCTTGGACCCGCGCCACAGGTCCTGCTTCGTGGCCATCTTCGCTAGATGACTGCACCCTGTCCAGTCTCTTCAGTCTGTTCAGTCTGTTCAGTCTGTTCAATCTCTTCAGTCTGTTCAGCCTGTTCAGTCTCTTCAGTCTGTTCAGTCTGTTCAGTCTCTTCAGTCTCTTCAGTCTGTTCAGTCTGTTCAGTCTGTTCAGTCTGTTCAGTCTGTTCAGTCACCAGTTGAAGCAATTCAGTGAGTTCTTGGACACGAAATACATTCCTGCATCCGACTGCATCACCATAACTTTTCCCGATCCAATGTGAAAGACCTGAGGGCAGACTCTGCATTTGGTACCTGCTGCAAGCCGCACACACACAATCTTCTTAATCTATGGTCCGCAAAACAAAGCACATCATCTGACATAATATGCACTAGGCCTCCTCATCTTCTTCTTCTTCTTCGACCAATTGCTCTTGGATAGTCCTAACGTATATGCTGAGATGAATGATGTGAAAACGTGGAAGCTACTCAAAAAATGGTTCTCACCGATCTGCTTTGTGAGGCGATAATCCGATACTAATATGAATGAGAAAAGGCTTGAAGTCGGGTCATGTCGGGTCATGTTGGGTCCTTGGTTCGGTGTCAAAGAAGAATGCGAAGCTGGACTCCTTGGACTCCTCCATATCGGAAACGTATGCTGCACCCGGATGCACCCGGTATCACATCCGAAAAATCCAACGTGCGTTATATCACACCACCTGCTCAGCCTGCTCTGGTGTCTGGCCTGCTTGCTGTCGCTTGTGCAAGGCTCGCTCCTTTGCGTAGAAGCCAGTGGAGGCAACAAGTTTCAACATCTTTTTACAGTGGCGACCGTTGGCGACCTTTGGAGATCTTTGGAGAGTGCAGTACCTCAATGATCTCAATGTCTCATCTCTCCTTTGCTCCATTTCTGGCGCAATCTTGGCAACATGCTATACGGCCGAATGGTGCTGGCATATTTATGATTATTTAATGTTATTTATGCATGCCTGTCTGCTAGCATGCTGAAGTGCATTTATCCTGCTGTTGCTGCTTGCCTGTAGCGCAGGTTCTGCGCACCATCACTACGATAGACTGTCGTCTATTTGGCGCTATGCTGTAGTCAAATCTCTAGAACGCTCCCAACCTGGTGAGTAAATGCCAGAGATCATAGTCTGGCATGGTGGCATGTAGCATGAGGCAACCTCTTGAGAGCTGCAGAGGGCACTGTCTGCGCTGTGAGCATTGTACCGTCGGAAAACACCTCTGAGTTCAAGCTGTACATTTTGCAAACTGTTCAGCATTGCAACACACTCAGTACTTTGCGCCAGGGCGACTTCGGAGACTTCAACTTGGAAAGCTTCCTGAATTTCTTTGTGCCAAAGCCTTGGACCGAATCTGCCCCACTCATTGCTCTGACTTGAGCCCTGCCGTCCTGTCCAAGCATTTCGATGCCTAGCACTGTCTGCGGAAGCGCATGGAAACACACATGAAATGCGATGAAATGACATGCAATGAAATGCAATGAGATGCAATGAGATGCAGTGAGAACATTCAGATTACGTGCAGCGTCCTAATATTGGTCAGCGGGGGGCTTTCCCCTTCGTGTCGCACCAAAGGCCGCAAGAAATCTCAGGAAACACGACCGAGGAATTGTTGGAAACTCTTTGGCAATGGCTGCAGTATGCCTAATGTTCACACCTTTGCTTCATGCACCATTCATATGACATTATGTGCACAATGCAGCCTCAAGAGCTTGCCGGACCTCTTTAAGCTCCTGGCTCATAATCTTATTTCGTCTCGGAACCAAAGCAACATTGGATACACCCTGCAACAAATCGCGGTAGGCCCAGGCGTTTGTAGATTCAGTCTGAACCGAAAGCAGGCTGCACAGTGACTTTTTGTTTGAAGTCTCTACTCTAACAGTCTCTACAACAAAACCAAATCTTTGCCTCAAAACCCTCTAGTACTCTAGACAGCGACTTTGTCAGAAATCAAATCAAGACTCTGCCGGTCTCTGATTGGTTTGTCAACCTGCAGGAACTTCTCAGAGTAATTGGACTTGCAAAACTCAACAAACCATTCCTGGGGCAATTTGACAAAGTAATGCATTGAATGCAGTGTGCCTTGACGACTTCATAAGCACCGGTTGCAGCAATTGGTGCTGGAGCTCTCTTGGTGAGAGACAGCAGAAGATTAAGCCTTGGCTTTTTCTGAGATCTCTCTGAGATGCCTGACTCCCGTGAGTCATCCAAGTTCTGCCGAAAGTATAGCTGGTTTGGAAACGGTGCTCAAGCGTTGTCGAAGGTTGGAGATGAAAAAACTGCTTTTGGGCATGTTCGCTATCCACACTGATGCATACATCGTTGCAAGTTATCCACACGTTGGAATTCAAGACGTTTGGCAAAATCAGGTGCATCCTCAGGACCCGTGAGGTTGCGGCGCTGTAAGCTGGTCCATTGGATCGGCTCCCTGGACACAGAAACGACCGGGAGTGCACTTTGAAAAAGGATGAAAAAGGTAACTGTAATGGAGAATCTTGTAGGACTGTAAGATACTGTAAGACTATATTCACTACGAGGCCGGGCCAAAGGAACCATGACAAGGTCTTTGCAGAAAAGAAAGACTAGAACCCCACCAAAATAAAAAGATACAAAGCCAAATTCCAAATGCATCCTGTGGCCATTTGCAGATACTGCAGATGGTGTTCATCTTATTTCTTGGTGTGTCGTCAGTCCGCATCAAACTCCAAAGCCATGGCCACAGAAAATGCCCCAAAATGTTCCAAACTTTCAAGATGTTCCAAGATATTCCAAGATTCTCACTGATTTTTCCAAGACCTTGATGCATGCTTCCGCAGATCCTGTGGCAAAACGCAAGGAAAGGCATGCAGTGCATGCAGCCTGCTTCATCAAATTCTGTGGAGGCACCCTCCAGTTCCAACAGCCAAGAGAAGCGTTGCCAGCGTTGCCTAAAATTATCTTTACTTGTTGCCATCTGTTGCCTAAGAGGGGACTTCACTCCGCCTTGCTCGATGATGGCAGGCAGCATTGTATCCGGCGCCATGCGAGCCAGCTCAAGAAGAATCTGCACAAGCATTGGAAAGTGGTGGAAAGTGTTGGATTGATATGAGAACTTTTATGTCTCCCGCCCACAAGGCCTGGATGATCAAAGCTAGGTAGTGTAGTTGTACATGCAACCATTTCCACCAGCCAACCACTAAACTTAGGGGAAAGGTAAGGCATCTTACAGAACTCTCAAAGACACTGTTGGCTAGACGCGCATGCCATGCGGCCACGGTCTGCACAAGGATTTGCAAGACAAATTAAGAATGCCTTCACAAGAATGTTTGTGTTGTACCTTATGATGGCATGGGCAGTTTTGAACGTCCTTTATGAAAATTGGATTCGGTTTCACCTCGAGTGCTGTAGCGTCTTCGCTTTCGTCAGCAACCTTGCCTCAGTGTAAATGCAGCCAGGGTGGCCATGAATGAGTTGTCGACAAGTTGTGAATGAGTCAAGTGGCCTGTTGTAGCATTGTAGTTGTCGTGTTGTATACAGTACACTGCTTGAAGTAGCTCTTGAGGCTCTCAGAAGCTGGGTTCTTTGCAAAGGATCTCAACACCGCCGGCCTTGCAAGAACTCTCAGCTCAAAACAAGAGGTTGCCAATTAGCTCTCAGCTTGACCGAAAACCAACAGCTAGTTGCAACTGCCAAAAACCTCTCAGACTAAGTTAGATAAGTAAAAAAAACATGAAAATACTATACATATCATATATGCTACATATATTATACATATCATATTCAAAATTCAGTGTTGCATTTTTTTCAAACTCAAAGCGAAACGACACGAACGACACGAACGTGACGAACGTGTTCCGAACCTCTATCACAAAGGTTGGAGGGCACCGAGTCAGAGTGCACCTTTGAGAAGGCCATGTCTCTTGTCGTCTCTTGTCGTCTCGTCCCATCCAATACTCGTCCTTGTCGTTTTTAGTCTTCATCGGATGTGAGATTCCTACGCATTCCTTCTATGTGCTCCTTGCGAACTCCTCAAGATCCTGCATTCTTTTCACAGTTTTCACAAAGTTCCTATCTTTTTGTCTTCCTTTCGTTGCGCAGCTGCTGTCAAGGCACCCCCCTATCATCAAGGAGAGCAATGTGTTGAGCCCAATCAGACGCAAGTCTTCACTCTTCTCCTGCTCGATGCATTTCAATATTCCTGCAGGGCACTTCATGGGTAGTGTTGAATTGCGGGCTTCGTTCAGAATGTTCTTTCACAAGCGGCTTGACAAATTATGGAAGTTTCTTGAGGGCAACGCTCCTTTTCGTGGGTGTGCTGCGCGAGTTGACTCTCGTGACTAGACGCTGTTGCCACTGCAACTTGTTTGTGTGAAACCATCAAACGATCCCTTAATATACATTGGACACTTGATTCGATCGCGCTGCACAGGGCTCTTATCCAAGGCGGGCCAAAAAGGAGCCGTTCTTGGAGAGAGGCACAGCACCTTGGAAGCTTCATAGTCACAAATTAGGTCAAGGATGTTCAAGATAGTCAATGATTCACACATGTGCTTGACAAACGACAGTGTCCTCTCATGTGAAGCAGAGATTCTGGCAAAGCCAGCACTGGGCTCCAAACACCGCGTCTCATTGGCCTCTGCTTCTGCTAAACTGACTTTGAAGAGCGTCCGATGACCAGGAAAGGATTGAGCCTGCAAGTAAACTCTGCAGTTCTGGCGGTTTCGCTGATTCACCAGAGTTTCTGAGCATGTTGATGCAAGCTGGTCAGAGGTTCCCTCTACCCGAGCGACCTTTTTCCAAATTTGACTCGATCCATTGAGTAATTGTGAGACTGCACAGTTTGTGCCCTGTCCACTTGCAAGAGAAGCTGGTGGAGGATGTCAAAGAGGAAACCAGGCAATTCCCAGAAGGGCGCAATTACTCTGGGAAAACACATAAATTACTAAAGCTGCTTCATCTCTTTGGCTATTTGACAGACTCAAAGCTTCTCTGTGAGTGGGCCTGGACTTACTTAACTTTGGCAACACTTTATAAGTCCAAACACGGCTTCGATTGAAATTGACTCCGGACTTCTCTGGCCCCCCGGATCAAACGAAAGGCCAGAGGCAGAGATAGCATTTGCAAGTGGTTCTCGGGAATCGGCCAGGAGCGTGGATAAATAGCTGCAAGCACAGTTTTCTTTCAGGGTCCCCCTCTTGGTATCTTGGCCCTGGCTCTCACTGTCAATGCAGAACGGCTGCAGCAGAGCTGGTGCTCTCACCATTTTCATCTGACCCAGCATCCTCGTCTTCCTCGTATTCCTCGTCTTCCTCGTCTTCATCATCTTCCTCACCCTCCTCATCTTCAGAGTCGCCTTCAGCATCTGTTCCGTCTTCGGCGGTTGCCATATCTTCGTATTCTTCTTCATCCTCTTCATCCGCTTCGTCTTCCATATCAACTGCATCTTTCATGGCTTCAACCTGCGAAGTGCAAGGCAGAAGTGCTTTGCTAGACGGAAGCACCACGCCTGAATCACATTCTGTTTACATCCCCCTCAAACATGCAAAGAATATAACAGGACAGCACTTTCACCTCTGGCCGCCTTGTCCATGCAAAGCAAGAGCTCTGCAACTTCTGGCATTGAAAATTTCTCGTCGTGATCTTCATCGAACTCGAGGAATGCAGCCCGGTGTTGATCTGTCACTTCAGAATCCTACAGTTCCATTTGTGTCATGCAGCGCAATCAGAACAATTCAATGTGAACTCCTGTGACTGCTCTGACTGTGACTCACATGGTGATCCGGCCTCTCCGTCCTCGTCAAGGAATCGGTACCAAGCCCATGACCTTGCCATGGTGAAAATCAAAAAGTCCTCTCAGTCAAAGCAGTTAAAACTATAAAAAGGTCACATGGCAATACGCCAATGCGAGTACACTCACAAGCAAATGGTGCAAAAAACGACAATGCAAACAATTCAAGGGCTACTTTAGGTTTCTGGAGGCTTTCATGCAAGTATACAATACACCTTGAGAGTGGATGTATATTTGTTGGAGCGGCTTCCAATGAGACAAGGAAAATACAGTAGTCTTGAAATTGTGCTTGCACATTGGTAAAATCATTGGTTTACATGTTTGATTTTGAATTGTTCCTAGTTTTCAAAATTACTGAGAGAATGAGCTCCCGACTCCGTTCGGTTCAAAGCTCCATCCCTTGGCAAAGCATGAAGGAAAGTTGCAAAAGATACGGAATCTGAAAAAAAAACAAGGCAGAAAATAATCACAATGCAGTTGTTTCTTGAAGTGCATGCAGTGCATCATCCCGAGTCTATAAATCTAGAGTTCATCTGGCCGAGATCTGGCCGAGCAGCCCATCATGGTCAAAGTTTGCAAAGGTTGCTTCAAGTTCACGCTGTCTTTCAACAGCCTGTGAGGAGCTGAAAATTGCACAAGGCCAAAAATCAGACGAGGGTTGAACCATGTTGAACCCAACGATATTGGATTATCGCCGTCTCAATATATGCTACTCCCACCAAGCGATTTACGGAGGTTTATGGTGCATGTGAAAAACTCAGAGCAGGAGTTTGCTAGTTTGATTTGGTGTGCTTGGCTCCGTGACTACAAGATCAGCCTTGCCTCGCTTTTTCCCAGGAGATCTCTTACAAACATTTCAGATGACAGAGACCCTCCAAGCTCTCCATCCTGCCAGCTTTCAAGTGGCCACGCTTGGGTCTGACAGTGATGGTGCCTCGCAATCCCTTAACTCATGTCATGACCTATAGTATGTGGGAGGGCAAGAATTCAGAGGAAACAGCACGGGTACTGAACGGGTACTGAGAGTTACTGAGTATCATTCAAGAAGCAATGAGCTTGACAGGGATCCTGAGCTGCACTTGCAAGCACAGCCAGAAGCGGAGGGAGGAATCTTACCTTCGGCTGTCGAAGCATAGTTGGAAGCAAAAGGATTGACGCCACTCGGCAGTCGCATAGCAAAAGCAACCCAAAAGCAACTTGCAGGGTGATTGACCACTTATGCATACTTGTGTGGCTGATGTATCCATACTTCTCTTAGGAAGGAGCGGAACTAAGGCTTGCACACACATTCAAGGTTTTGCTCGGTCAAAGGCCAACACGGCCACGGCAAAGGCCTCAGGGCCTGTCAAGGCCAAGGCTGAGGCTCATCGACATCCTTGAGCCGCTTGAGCCTCTAAGCTGCAGTGGTCCAGGAATGTCCAGAACATGGCCATGCCGCCATGCCATGCAATGCCCAGGATCCAAGGAAGGCTTTTCTGCAAAAGCTTAGGAATGCAGCTTGTGTGTCTTGTAAGCCCTTCAGGTACTGCAAGTTTGCGTGTAAGTCTTGCAAGATGAAAACGTGGCAACATGCTACACAGCGCTGGCCATCGCAAACATGGTGAACCCATGACTGCCTGCCGATTGGTCAGGACCACACGGGCTGCAGTTGGGTGACACTCGAGCAAGCAAAAAGGATGCGCTGACCTTGAGCCGGCGAGAAACAGCTGAAGAAGTGCGAAAGGCACAAGAATTATACAGAATGATGAATCAATGAATCAATGAAATGAACATGGGGGATCTCTTTGAACAGCCTTGAAACCCTGACAGCCAAACAGCTAAGTCGTCCACTGGCCGGGGAAGGCCCTGGGACACACTACTCGACAACTTCGGACTCTGCCTCATCCACTGCAGAGAAAGAATGACCGAGTGCATGACTGGGTGTACGACCAACTGCACCAAGCGCAGAGTGCATCACGAGTGTCGGGGGATTGGTTGAAACAAAGTTTGAGTAAGACTTAGTAAGACCTTCAATAGCTTGGTTGGAGTTCTCCACCTAACATCTGTCTTCAGTAAGTCACGAACCAAGAATGCATACCCTTGGTCTCGCACCAAATTTCAGGAAGTGCTCTTTTAGCTGAGCCTGCATCTTGTTCAAGTCTGTCCTGGTCAGGGTGATTTTCTTTTAAGCTCTTTAGTCTCTACCTTAGCCTACTTATTCGTCTGTTGAGATCACAAAAACAAGTTGATCCTGCCAGCCCAATCACGAAGTGGGCCCACGTAAACGCGAACCTGGTGTCTCGCAAGTGCTGCTGGGACGCCAGTGCACGTCGCTACACAGGGGACCTCCCAAAACCTGTTTGGAGCACTCTGAGAGGGGCGCAAAGCGGGGCAGGTCGTTGAAAGCTTTATCCCGCTCTGCCTGTCCACAACAGTGCAGTTTGATACAACTCTGCACCCCATGCATGTTCAACGGCACACTTCAGAAGCCAAGCAAAAAACATGATGGATTCGTCAGGGTTGAAGCAGAATGTGGAGAATGCGGTTGCACGTGTTTAAAGACCTGCGCTGAAAACATGTTTTCACTCCTGGGAGCCAAAGGTGACTGTAGTTGTTCCCAACCAACTTCCAAGCTCAGACTGCAGGTGAAAGCTCACCTGACGTGGAAAATCAAGCGGAACAAAAAAGAACCGGCGACGGTAAGGTTGTAATACGCCATGGGGTTGTTGGGCATGACACAAGACAACCATAGACAACCAAGAAACAATCGAAGCAACCCAAAGTGTTTCTTCTTAGTGGTCCTGTGTGCATGCAATGTACGTACGAAGGCGGGTGCTTGCGTCTACGTGCTCCGTCTTTTGGTCTGCGTGTGATGGTCCGTGTGCATGTCTGCTTTTGTCTCTCTCATGACATGTACCTCTGCACAAGTGCCATGCGCGAAGAAGGCTCCAAGTTCCTGCGTGCGGGGCGCTTTTCACAGTTTCACTGCAAGTTTCTGACAGAGCTCCAAAAACTGGAGAGAACATCAGAAAACTGAGCCTTGGCCGTCGTCCCTTTCGGGATCTCACTCAGGAAAATCGTCTTTGGGAAAGAAAGCAACCTCAGATTGTCTCACTCTCCTAGTGAGAAAGGCAGGCACCTCACTGACACCAATTTCTAGGCGCAGGGCTTGAGAGGCTTGGTCGTGGCAGGATGAATTGAAGCCTGTAACACAGGAACACAAAGCTTGGTCGTGGCATCCCAAGCATGGCAGGCATCACAAGATATCACAAGAGATCACAAGAGCAGTCTCTTGCATCTTTGAGGATTTTGAGGATTATCCAGGATCTTCACCAATCACAATCTTTGCGCAGCTGATGCATCTTCGGCCTCATAGAGGGCTAGCTCCAGCGCCCATTTTGCATCCTTGCACGAAATGCCAAGAGAATCCAAGAGATGTTTGTTTGTTCTGTTTGTGTCACAGTTTGCTCTTGTTTGCACCCGTTCCATCTGAAACTTTGTCCAACATTGTCCGACACATTCCAACACAGCTTCCAGCTGGCCTGACGCGGGTCATGTGCACCCGGACGGACTGGCTGCAATGTAGGAACCTCACGAGAAAAGAATTTGGTATTTCTCGTGGACAGAGCAGGGATAAAGTCAGACAGAAAGGAGAAACAGAGGGAAGCTATGAAATGGAAAGTCAAAATAAGATAAAGGGTGAAACTTTGCAGGAGTCTCAGTGGATCATTGTGTGGCTGCATGTCATCAAGGAAGCTCAGCAAAAGAGCAAGCGAAGCTGGAGCACAATGCAAAATCCTGAAAGAACTCTCAAAATGTCAAACTGCACCAGGCTGCAGAAAAACAGTACTGTAAGTCTTTCAAACTGCTACAAAATGTTTGCTTGGTCTGTAGAATCTGCCGGATGATATGCTGGGATATGCTGGGTATCACATCACAAGCTTGATGTGTTCGGCCCGAAGAGCTGGCCTGCCGTCTCATCAGAGTGACCAGGCTATTTAGCTTGTGTCTCCTCCGATGGTTGCCTCCTGCACACAGTCACTGCAACATGTAGTGACTAAGGTCGCCTAAATATGACTAAATATGACTAAATGTAGTGAAGACAATGTGAAGACTAGTGAAGCATGTCATGTCAAGATTTGCTGCCCGTGCAAGAGCAACGGTTTTGGTGGCAAAGGAGGTGGGGTGCAGCTGTTCGTGACAGGACCAAACAGATCACGTCATTGATGTCTGCGCATCGTCCAAGCATTGTTATGCACATTATTTCTACCTTCTTTCCCTGTCTTACCATATCGCTGTTCCCTGCGTGTTCCCTGTGTTTGCACATCGCTGTTTGTTCGAGTGAGTCTTTTTCAACTTTGAGGCAAACACCTTCAACTCCAAAGATCAACGCGGTGTCCACAATTTTTGCGTGCCTGGTTCACTTTGTTGTGGAATGGTCAGAATATGTCCGAACTGTGGCTGGAAATCATCAAATGGTAGTCCGATGCAAGAGAAAATCAATCGTCTGCTGTTGCGTGGAATAAATCTGATTTTCCACAAAACCTCAGATGCGCACTGGATCTTCAAGGCCCGCAAGTCCTGGACACACAAAAATGCTGCGAATGAACAAAAAATAGATAAGGAATGCAGCATCAACAAATATCAACAGTACTCTGCAATAATTCAACAAGATCCAACAAGATACAACAAGATCCAACAAGATCCAACAAGATCCAACAAGGATGCTGGACCTTGTGGAGCGAGTGTCCTTAGCAAAGATCGGGTGTCATTGATGTCATTGACAAGTCATTGATGTCACGGCGAGTTCACGTGCGCCAAGGCTGGAGCCAACCAAAATCGTCTCCACGGAGATCAAATCCAAAACCTGCGGAGACTTCGGAGAAGACTTCGGAGAAGACTTCGGAGAAGACTTCGGAGAAGACTTCGGAGAAGAGTTGAGAAGCAATGCAGAAGCAACGGGCCGAGCAATGGAAGCAATGCCTCTTGCTATAGCTATCTATTGCCTGTTTCCCCTGCATTCATTTGATCTCATTTGAAGATGATTGAAATGCCCAGACCAAAATCACAAGACTTCGAAAGCGTGTTGCAAAGTTTGCACAAGTACGTGCAAACAAACTCTGAGTCAAACAACCACAAGGCTTGATGGTTGGATACTGCAAAAAGTTTGGCACCTCTCGCTGGACTTGGTCAAACGGCAACGCCTTGATTAATTCGTGAGCTTGATTAGCTTGCAAATCCTATGATGTGCATATCACAAATGTCACAACCACAACTTAGATCAATTCAAAGGCTGTTGAATTTCGCTAAGATTTGAGACGCGAGGAAAGATCAGTTCTACAAAGTTTGAAGGGCAGTTCTTGAGACATCTGGACTATGGGTGTCTCAGCGAGGAGCTCCATTCTCAGCAAGCAAATGATGGGACCTGAATCGGCAGATCGCACAAAAACAAAAAGGTGTGCAAATTCGTCAACACAAAAAATAAGACTTTGCTTCAGTATGCTTCAGTCTTGTGCTCGCAATTTCATGCAATGCTTCAAAGGCTGGCACTCAACCCCGGATATTCTCGTTCGGTAGTCTAGGACCTTGGGGTAAAAAGCATTCCGCTACAGACAGCATGTGCATGGTGGGGCAGTTGGGAGATGTCATAGAATAAGCAACAGAATAAGCGACAGAAGAAGCAAATCAAGCCAGGTCCCAACCATCCTTCATACATACCATACCATACCACACCACACCACACCACACCCTACCGTACCGTTGCGTTGCGTTGCGTTACGTTACGTTACATTACATACGTTGCATTACGTTGCATTACATACATTGCACTACATTACATTACATTACATTACATTACATGACATGACATGACATTACATTACATTACATTGCATACGTTGCATTACGTTGCACTACATTGCATTACATACATTACATTACATTACACTACACTACATTACGTTACATTACACTACATAAAGATTGCATTACATACATTACATTACATTACATTACATTACATTACATTACATTACATTACATTACATTACATTACATTACATTACATTACATTACATTCATTACATTACATTACATTACATTACATTACATTACATTTCATTACATTACATTACATTACATTACATCACACTACACTAAATGACATGACATTACATTGCATTACATTACAATACAATACATACATGCATACATTTATACATGTATATATATATGTATATACAGATATATATATATATACTGTATATATACATATACACAGAGCATACAAATCTAATTCATATGTGTATATATATATATATACGTATATAATATTGTATATACACAATATTGTGTATAATATACATATATATATATGTAATATTGTGTATATATATATATATATGTAATATATATAATATTGTATATGTAATGTTGTATATATATATGTAATATATATAATATTGCTGTATATAATATTGCATCTCTAATAAATAAATATATATATATATATTATATTATATATCATTTTTGTATCATTGTGTACAAATAAAATGTGAACATCTCTGCATAAAAAGTTCGCGTTTCGTATTGACCGGTGCGACCGACTCACACACCGAGCCTCCTCTGCCCTCTTCTGGACATGCGCCTGGGCTAGGAACATCTCGGAACACTGTGGCAAATCCTACCCTGTCGTGCTCGAGATCTGCTCCAAATGGAAAATTCTCGAGATGGTGCTCAGGATGTCACATCGTAGATGACACCGGAGCAGCTGACAACTGAAACTCGTGCAAGCGCATCCTTGTCATCCTCAACAAATTGTGTGCAAGACGCAAGGCCGCACAAAATTGCAGGACACCAGAAGCCTTTCCCCGCAAAACACTTTCCTTGGCATACACCATCTCACAGTCGATCCCAAGCACAAAGCGGCCTTTCGCTCCTTAATGTTCAAGATTCGAGGCACTGAAAGCAAAATCTCAACAATTCGAGCCTCTTGAAAGGTCTCTTACGCTGAATCTGAGAGCATTGCTGTTGGCTTTAAGCCAGTTCCTGCCTTGGAGGAGTTCCAGAAACACTTGATTGGCACAAAGATGCATGCTTTGGGTATTTGGAAGCAAGGGAAGCCAAACAAGCAGTCTAAAAAGATAAACGTAGATAAACCATGATAAACCATGATAAACCCCAAGCCTTCGTTGTTAAAGCAAGAAGTGTACTCCGCAGGGAAGTCTGGGTGGCGTCGCCTTGGGAACATTGTCAACCCTTAAACGAATACACCGCGAAAATTTGAGCGAAAACATGACAAAACATGGCAAAGCATGCAGTCACCAAGCAAAACGCAGCTGACTCTGCGGGGGAATGCAAGGCAAATGAAAGGACTTGGACATGAATCACTTCCGGTCACGTGTTAACCGAACCAGTTTGGTCTTCAGCCTTCGAATAATTTGCTTGCCAGATCTTTGATGACGCTCTAGACAAAAAAGTGGGAGCTCCACGTGTC
Organism: Symbiodinium sp. clade C Y103; assembly: GCA_003297045.1. Classification (NCBI taxonomy): domain Eukaryota; class Dinophyceae; order Suessiales; family Symbiodiniaceae; genus Cladocopium; species Cladocopium sp. clade C. Next base: position 30,596 of record BGPT01001619.1, on the reverse strand, counting down.
CGAGCTGCAGAGACACCGGTAATGACAGAACAAGACAGCATGAAACACAAAGGAGGACCATGGAGGACCAGTGCAAGGAAAGCAAGGCTTCTCTTCTCCCAAATTTCCAAAGGCCATCACGTGCGCTGGAGGAGCGCATGCCAACCAGCCACCAAGGCTGAATCATTCACAACCTCAGGGGCACAGCAGTCTAACAGTCGCAACAACATCCAAATGGGCACCATGCTCATGCCCTAGGCCAAGTATGGCTACGTGGCTGCATGGGTGACCTACACAGCTGCACATTAGTGAAAGTTGCTTCAGCAGGTGGCTATGCGAAAGTTTGTTTGTGGAGCTCTTTTCACAATGCAAGGATGTCGTGCTCGAAGGCCATGCTCAATGAGTTTTTGCATAAACTCCTTCGTGTATCAAAAACCAGCCCAAATATGTTTCTTTCCACCAAATTGAGTGACCTCGTGCCCAAAGCACAAATAAAGTCTCAAGTTCCAAGAACAGTGTCTAACCCAAGAACAGCTTCCGCGTGCTTCTTGCTTTGAACTCGACGCTTGCGTTGCGCTTACCGTCTGCTATCCCACCAAGAAACTGGATTTCAACACTTCGGCATGGTTTGTTGCTTCTAAACTGAAACCTCTTTGGCATCGATGCGCAACTTTCCGAAGAAATAGCGCAAGCTTGAAACCACTTCAAGTCAAAACGTAGCCCAACCGCCAAGCGTTCCAGTAAACAACGAAAGTGCAATTGACGAACCTTAGTTTGATGAGGCTTCATGGACATCAGCGTTGTTCGTCAGCAAGCAGAGATGTTAAGATTTGCGCTAAAATGATCACCAAGTGAATTTCCACTTGGAATGACGGAGTGCCCAAGGAGCGGTAACAGTAAGGAACGCAGCCTATTTGAACAGTCAAAATTGATTTGATTTCTCCGCTCGACTACTCCGTCTAAGCTCAATTGGCTTCCCAACAAAGACACATGATCTTTTGGCGTGTGTGTACGTGCCTACTCATCCGGCACAAAGTACACCAATTCTAAAGAAAAAGCTGAGAGGCGTTGGGCAGGAGCATTTACTGACCTCTTTCACACAAATATAGGCCGCATGTGATAGGCTGCATGTGTGAGACAAACCTTTGCTAGAGCTGCTAGGCTTGGTGTGGTGAGCGCAGAATGCAAACAATTTTTACATGGTCTTGGTGCCGAAAACCTTTAGGTCATGCTGTCCAATTTTTCACAAGGCCCCTGTAAACCACAAAGCTTACATGGGCAGCCTTTTAAAGGCAGCAAAGCCTTGCAGTCCGGAACAAAGGCAGAAGCAGCTTACAGGGCTGTGGCAATAGGCTAGAAGCATAAAAGAACGTACTTTTACACAGGGAGTGAGCCATGTCTATGTAAGCTGCCTTCTATGCTGACAAGCGTCACGTAAGGTCATCCCGAAACATAGAAATATAATCGAAAAGCTTGCAAAAGCCGAGAGCACCGACCGAACTGGAACTCTTCATGTGTTGCAGTCTGGACAACTTTGCAAGACAAAGGAATTCTCATAACCACGAGCAGCAAAAAGGTTCCACGTTCTTCATCATGTTAAGCTGTTGGGGGTCTGGTGGATCGACACTCAGTTTTATGTGAGTTTCTGGTCATGGTTCAAATATGTTCAAATACACCCTATCACCCTACCTGTATCGTTTGTCGTCTTGGGATAGGTGGTCGGTGCTACAAGTAATTTCCATTTGCAAGCATTCTGGTTCGCCATTTCCAGCGGGCTCTAATGAAAAAGACAACAAGGCCAGAATATAAACTCTAGCAAAACGATGCAAAAACATGAGCTTCAAGTGACTGATTTGGGATTCTTTTTCAGTGTTTGGTGCGTTGCCCCTTTTTCAGCAGATTTGTCTCTTGGTGCTGTGTCAAGTTTCCATTCATTTTTGTCAAAGGAAATACTCAAGCCCCATTCAGCAAGTGACTGTTAGAACTTCTGGAGGGACGCTGAAAATGCACGTTCTAATATAATAATAATAACAATAATATGTAATATGTATTACTATTATTATTATGATAATAATGATAATAATAAGAAGAATAAGAATATACAAATTAATATACAAATCAATGTAATATATTCTATATAGCATGTTCTAATGACATGGACGGATTGCAGGGGCCGATTCTTAGCCCTGGAGGACTCGTAGCGTCGTAGCAGCTCTATGTCTTGGCTGAGGCTCGGCTGAGGCTCCTGCCCTTGGCTTTTTGGCTCTGCTGGGTGCACTTGGAGCAGCGCCGTTTCCACCATTTCGCCTTGGTTGAGCCAGTTGAGAGTGGTCACTCAGTTATACTCAGTTGTACTCAGTTGTACTCAGTTGTACTGAGTTGTACTCAGTTCACTCAGTTCACTCAGTTCACTCATCGTTTCCACCCACTTCGCTTTGGAAATTCTGGAACCCGTCAGGGGCAACCACGGTTCGGCTGTAGCCGGAGGCTTTGTAGGCTTTGAACTTAGTGAGAACTTGCTGGTGAACTTGTGCGACAGCACTGCCTGTGTTTTCCTCACACATTTTTGGCTTAACAAGAAGTGTATCTGTGCTATTCGTCCAACACAAACGACTTCAAAGCAGCAGGCATCTTCGTAGTCTGGTTTTGTACCACCAAAGTGCGTGACCTTCCAGCTGTTGTTTTAAGCTCGGGGCACCATTTGCTGAGCGAATCTGATTCTTACAGTGAAATATATATATATACACATTTGTCTTGGCCTCGCAGCTTCCTTTGGCGCAGGTGTAGCAGCCTGGAGCTCAGCCGCTGAAATGAGGAAAAGCTAGGGGACTGGAAAACAAGAAAAAAAATGAAAGCAAATAGAAAAGCAAATAAAGCAAGCAAAATAAAGGCAAAAACAGAAATTCAAAATCACGCAAATATGAGTACCTGTGCCTTTCCCAAGTGGTCAATTTGCAATGTGCACAGCTAGAGCATTACCCAGTTTTGAACTAGAAAATGGTTCTAAGGCATGGAGTCCAAGGGGAGCACCTACAAAGAGAAAAAGAGCGAATGACCTGCTTTTTACATCTTTGGACACTTCAAAACCAAAACCTATACCATATGTCCCCAACATCCAAACATTCATGCAATCCAGAAATGGACCTTCAAATGACAAATATATAACAGGCCTAAGGTTGCAACAGAACATGATCCCAAAACCTCTCAGAAAAGGTATCAGGGATATGTCTGAAAAACTGTCTATAAATCCATTACCAAGTTCATGTCTTTTTCAGGTCAAAGATTTTTCTGAAAAGCATCTGAAGTGTAATCATGTCGTTTTTCTGTTTTTTCCCTAATCAAATGGTTTTCTCCAAACAGTGCGAAGTTATGTTACCAACCTCTTGCCTTCTTCTGATCAAAGATGTCTGTCTGAAACCGGTCTGAAGCTTCATTGCCAAACTGTCTGTCAAAAGAGTTTGAAGCCTTTGTGCCAAACTGTTCCTTTTTTTGGAATAATCTCTGTGAAAACGGTCCCAAGTTTCCTTGCCAACTTTTCTGCTCTTTCTGAGAAAATATGTTTCTGAAAACTGTCTGAAGTCTCGTTGCCAATTTCTTGTGCTATTTTTTTCAATCAAAGATGTCTGTGTCTGATCAAAGATTTCTCTGAAAATAGTACGTAATGCATTCACTTGTCTGCTCTGTTCTATTCAACTGCATTTCCCAACACGGTCTAACGTCTCATTGCCAAGTGTTCAGCTAAAGCGGTCAAATTCTTGTGCTTTTCTGATCAAAGATGTCTCTCTTAAAACGATCTGAAGTTTCACTTATATAGTTGATCATCCAATATTTATTTGTTTTGTCTGATCAGCGTGTCTTTTTTTAATGGCAGAAGTTCTGTTTCATGCTTCTGTTCGATTCTTGATCGGAAGCTTTTAAAGCTGTTCGTTTTTTGCCAATTGGTCAAAGACGCTTCCGAAAACGGTTTGAACTTTAATGATCAACTTCCTGTCCCTTCTGATGAAAGATTTGCCCGCAACGATCTCAAGTTTCGGCTCCACTATTGTTTCTTACTTATCAAGGTATGTCTCTGAAAATGGTTGTCTTTTGGTGACCAACAATTGTCTGAAAAGTGGCTGATGTTTTAGTGTCAGCTTCTCTGCTCTTGCTGCACGAAAGAATCTATGAAAACGATCTCATGTTTTACTCTGAATTATCCTTTTTTTTTGGTCAAAGGTTCTCTTCAAAACAGTCTGAAGTTTCACTGCCGAATTACAGCATTGCTTCTTCCTGATCAAACATGTTTCTCAAAATCGTCTGAAGTGTCATTGCAAAGTTCCAGCTTCTTCTGATTCAAGATGTTGCTGAAAATGCTCTGAAGCTTCACTGCCAAATTTCCTTTTTTTCTGATCAAAGAATGATTGAAAACGGCAATGCATTCCATTGCCAAATTTTGCCCTAGTTCCTGCCAATGGTGTCATGAATCTTCCACCAACTGCATTTTTTAAAGCCAGCGGGGAAGATACTCACGGACCTGGAATTAAGAGGAACATTTGGTGGAAGCCGCTCTTGCAATGTGGTGTGCAAGCACTGTCCCGGAATCAAAATCCTGAGCCCCTTGATCTCAAGCAAAATCTAGGGTGAATTACTGTTGTGGATAAAGAATTGAATCTGTGTCCCAAGAGTGAAAACCTGCTGTGGCAAAAAATTGGGCTTCAGTTCTAGGAGTTTCATCCTTGGTGAAACAGGGATGTCCAAGTCTTGATCGGTCTTTGCATCATTTTGTATCAGTCTTTATCTCTCTGACGCCCTTTTTCTGGTATAAGCTTCGCACCGGCAACGACCGCGCTGCACTGGATGCATTAGAAGATGCTGCCATTGAGGCCTTCAAGCAATGTCAAGCAACATCAAGGACATTGTGATTCTAAACAGGGGCGCAAGAAGCTTGAAATGCTTGAAATGCTTGAAGGTTTGCAAGCTCCAAACCTCAACTTATGGGAATCGATGTCATCATATGTCATCTGCTTATGTAGTTGAATCTGCCGGTTGTTTTGCTAGACTTCTCCTACTGCTCTGTCCTTCGGCTGCGGCACTTCAGGCTTCGGTTGCGATTCTGTCTTTGGAGTTAAAGCTGCAAGGATCTTTGGCTTGACCTTGCAATGCCCAGTGTCCCTCCCTTGAAAACATTGCATGAAGAATCATGAAGAACTGCATCAAATCGGACCCCGACACTATATCAATGTTCATATTCTTAATATGAATCTGAAGTAGGAACGCGGACACATATGCTCACGAAAGGATTGAGAACCTGAGACTTGCCTCCGCCAACTTTTCACGCAAAAGGCCTGGCAGCTGCCGCTGAGTTTCATAGATTCAGGTTCTTTAGAGACTTTTGGAACAGCTCTGCGGGAGTTGTCAGAGACATGGACATGGGCCTGGCTCTTCTCTGGCGCAAAAGTACAAGTTTGTTTGCTTACACTTACACAAAGTGACAATGCAACTAGTGCGCTTATTCCCAATTCTTTACCGTGCCAAGTTGGTCTCAACCCTTCTCTTCTCCCATGAGTGCTGAATGGGAGGTTGCAAAGGCACATTTTTCCAGGTGGCATCTCTAAACTGTTCTCTCCAGTTCTCGAATTGACAAAGTAGAAAACAAACGGATCATGTCTACTCTGTCGCCTCTCCCAGGTGTCCATTGTGTCCATGACAGTTTGACCAGTGGCAACATGTGCGAAGTAGAAATGCCCAGGGCAGCGCCGACTTTCGAGTCGCTTCCATCCTGCCATCACCAGAGCCTCGGTACCTTGTTGCCACAACTCTCTGAGTTCCTCCAAGGTGGTCGCTGGAGTCGCTGAAGTTGCTGATTGCCAGACCGTTGAGTCTGTTGAGTCTGCTGCCTTTGACACACTCTGCCCACAGCTTTGCTCACAGCTTCCAGCGCTTCCGGCGCTTCCGGCGCCGGCCTTTCTACCTGCCTTTGGCGACTTGGCCGACTTGGCCGACTTGGGCGACTTTGCAACCCTTCGTTTCTTGAGCAGGTGCTGAAGCTTGGACTGCTGCATGACTCTGCCTCTGACCGCTCCATTTAGAGTATCGGAATCCTCCGATGCTGGCGAGTCTTTCTCAGTCTCAGGAGGTTGCCAACAACTTTGTCTTGGCATCTGAAGTTCTATCTTTTCCTCTGCTTCCAGCTGGATTTCTCGAAACAACTGCCCCCTGGCCACATCATCAAACATTACCTGCATTGCATCTGACAGTCGTTGGAAAGAGTTCGTCGCTTGCATTTCAGTCACGTCGGTTGCAGAGTGCTTGTGCTTGTCAGGATGCACAAGCAATGACAGTTTCCTGTAACGATTTCGTATTGACATCAGGTCTGGGAACTCTTCGGGAGAGATTCCCAGAAGTTCAAAGAAGTTCTTGGCACCCAAGATCCACGTCACCGCTCTTTGACTGGACCAATCCTGCAGCTCTCCTTCCGCAAAAACAGATCTGTCCCTTTCTGCCTCTGCCGCTTCTTTCTCGCCAACTTCACCAATTTCGCCAACTTCCGTCTCTTCCTCCAGTATCTCCCCTCTGAAATAGGCCTCAAAGCGTCGCTGTCGCAACTCTGCTTCAGCTTCATCCTTATCCATGGTATATATGAAGTTGCAAAGCGTGTGTGACTGCAATGTTTCGGAAATGTCATTTGTGTTCCTTCGCCTACGATCTGGCTCGAAGTTACGCTCTTTGCTCAGGTCGGGATCAAACCACGGTATGACCCTTTGTTCTGAGACAAAAAAATGCATGAAATCTCTTTGTTCCCGGCGCCAAAATACGAGCTGACTGCATGGTAAGTTCAACTAGTTAATTAGTTCTCCTTCACGGGGCATCGGGGGATATTCACATTCAAGCAAGGCATCCTTTTGACAATTTTTGCATCTATCAAATCTATCAATGATTTCTGGATGCTTGGCTTGGTTTTGAAACTACTCTGCCGGACACTGTCATTGACTTGAGCAGCATGGTCAGCATTCATGGCAAGCAGGGTACTTCTCCTATTTTCAAGATTCTGATCTTGGTTCACTGGCTTCTGGTGCTCTCGTGCTGCTTGTGATTGACATTGTTTATCTACTTGAATCTTTCCACAGTTCGTTGAATTCACCCAGGCCGACGGAATCTTCTCCACATTCCACGATCTTCCTGGACTTTTGTCCTTCCCTCTCCCTTGCCTAGGTCTGGAGCGGCTCGCTCTGGGGCGGGTTCTGCCTGGCTAAAGCTCCGAGGCAGCTCAAACGAACAAAAAAACTTATGGCAAGGACTGCATCTGGGCTTTACTCAGCAAGTGGCTACACTGCTCTGATACTGCTGTCTCATGCTATCTCTATATCTGGCTGAAAAACACAAATTCAACAAAGCATCATGAAACGTCGAAATCGTCAGAATTCAAGCCATTTCAAGCCTCAACTGCCTCGGGGGACTCTTGCGAGCCCGCGGCTTCTTCGACTTCCAGACTTTCTTGAGCATCGCCTCATCCAGGGACTTCAACAAGTATCAAGGGATCCAAGGGATCCGTCAAGGGCTTCACCAAGTGATGGACAAAAAAAACGTCAAAGCAAACATGTCTGTTCGAAAGGTCGTGATTCTTTTTTGAAGGCCTGATTCCTGGGCAGCTTTTTCTAAGGCCTCAGTGAAAGAATCGATCATACTCTAGTAGTTAGACCAGAGTCGCATTCAAATCCACATAGAAATAAATAAATCATAAAGTGTTGAAATCTCCTCGGATTCTGGCGGCAAATAATTCTCCATCATCGGAATCGGCAAGCTCATAGGGATCCACATGGGCCTCGATGTAACAATTCCCAAAGCCAGCGTGCTGAGGGTCCTGAGGGTCTTGTGAATTGTTCGAATGATTCAAATTCTGCATACTCACTTTTTCTGGCACCGAGATTTGCACAACTTCATCGCCGACTTCATCAACAGGCCCACCTGTCAAGTTGCTCTGAATCATGCCTGTTGCATCCTGATGCAATGTTGTTTGATCATGTTTGATCGTCGATCTTTTGCTTATATAGGTTGTCGCTACTTTCGCTGTCGCCTTCTCCATCCTCAGCATCTTCGCCATCTGCATCTACCTTGCTGAAAAGTCTTTGGATTTCATTGGACGTGGTAATTATTACATGGCGAAAACTTAGTGAAAACAATGCAATCTAAATTGGAAAAGAAAGGCTGTTTGCATTGCTTCTGATGCCTCGTCATCTTCATCCACGCTGAAGTCCGGGATTTCTTCCATCTGGGAAGCAAGGGGAGGAAGGAGAACTCGGAGAATTCTGAGGTTGACATGAGCTGACATGAGTTGACATGACATCAGCCAAACAGCCCAAGGCAACGGCAGGTGTTGGAGACATAGATTGTCCTGATCCAAGAACCTGTCAACACCAGATTAAAAACGTGTCAGTTTTGGGAAACCGCGAAGGCAGGGGAAACCAGGCAGCACAGGAGTATACAGCACCTCGCTTCCTCCGCATTCAAGTAGAAACAACGACAACCAAGAAGGTTCGCAGACAAAGTATATATATACATACATATAAGTATATGAGAATGTATTCTTAGAGAATTCAATTCCAAGGATTGAAGGACCAAGGAGCATTTGGCAATCCGGCAATCAACATGCTTTTAGCATCTTTTATATCACATCTTTTTACATATGTTTAAATCTTTTGACTATTCGCTCTCAGCTGTGGGCCTGGCCTCTACCTCACCCTCCTGCATCTCTTGCTGCCTAAAATTCTCCAGTTCTTGCTGAGCCTGTTTCAATCGTTCCTGCAAAAGCCTCCGCTCTTCCTTATGCTGTTCAGGACCATCAGACAAGTCTTCTGCCAATTCGTCTTCCAACTCATCAAGCTCCAACTCTTCCTCCTCTTCCAGCTCTTCCTCCAAGAACTCATCAAGCTCTTCCAATTCTTCTTCAAGCTGTTCATCAAGCTGATCTTGCTCTTGATTGCCCTCAACTTGAGACTCAGCTGCTTGAGCCTCTGCTGGCTCCTCATCAGAAGGCATTATCAAGGGAATGCAAGTCTGCAAAATCACGGGAATACCAACTCTAACAAACTGCCAACATATGCCAACTGTACTGGAATGGAGACCCAGCTGCCTGGCCCCTTCCATAGCCATAGCCATATCCTCTCCTATCATCCTGCAACTTCAGAGTGGGCAGTGGGCTTGGAGAATATGCATGAAGGATGCTGAGAATGTCACAGCATGTCTCAAGATTGGGAAATTGTTGCGCTTGTAACATCTGTCAACATACAACTGACAAGTCCCCAAACTCAGTCATATAAACCTGTCAGGCCACAAACAAAAAGCGTATAATTCAATTGTCTAAATCTACAGTAGAAGAAGCACAAAGAAATCTCTGCAAAGGTCTGGGGATCCATGGGAGTGGGAGTGTGGTTTTCAATTCACATGTACTGGCAGGAGAATTCCCAAAGAGATTTCAAAACCAGTGAGCTCGAAGATGAAACCCTTCGACCCTTTTGCCTTTTTTCCCGCTGTCATCATTCAAGAACAGCTGCACCTTGAATTCTTTCAAGGGTTGCAGGAAACGCTATTGAACACATCTAACAGGCCATTCAAGCTGGCCGTCACAATTCTTCTTTTCTTTTTCTCTTCGGTGTGAGGTAGGACCGACGGTTCAGAACTGGCTCTGCCGACGTAGGTTCTTCCTCATGTCCTGCAGTTTCCAAGCGAGCCCGAACAAAGTCGGTCATCTTCTTGAACTCTTCGTCACTACAATCCTCATACTCTTGTCCTTGGCATATCAAAGCAACAAAATCAATGAATACAAAAACATATTGAAACTATGAAAACTTAGATCTGTTTGGCGGTTCGAGTGCTTTGCATGTGTGCCGTCAATCTTCCAAAAGGCCAACTAAGATTCAGGCCATGGTCGCAAGGCCTTGGGATGACCACAAGATGCAATGAACAGCTGCGTGCCCATGTTTTCACACATATCTTCCTGTGCGTGTATGTGTCCATTTCCGGAATTTGTTTCCCTCAATCCTTGTAGTCTATGTTTGTATCTAATGCTTGACAGTGCCAGATGAGCAGCTGCTATGAAAAGAGCAAAACAGCTGCAACCACCACAAGAGCTACAATTACAACGACAGCAGTACCACCACGATGATCTTCGTAACAATTCGACTCGGCCAAGTTGATTCAAACGGTGTAACAACTTGACCGCAACCCGACCACAATCAGAGCACGGCCAGACCACAAGAAGCACAATGAAGCACCAAAGAGACGGCTTCACATCCCAGCAGTGGCAAGCAGCCGATTGGTTCAGCAACACCCTAAACAGCGCAGGCAATTCTTCACATGTAACGTCAAAATTATCTCTGCGTGAGCAGTACACACCGTTCAGTCAACATTTGTACATGTGCCTTTCCAATTGGCAGCTTGGGGGGCATCAATTTAATCCTGTCCCTAAGGTGATGCATAGCAAGGACTACAAATTTCCTTCAAGTAGCTTCAAGTCAAGGCTGTGTCCCAGAGTTCTCTCACTGCAATTTCTCTCCTGTCACCCTCTTGTTGCCCGGTAATACCCTGTAAGCAGAGTAACAAGGGCCCTTCGTCATCTCCTTCAGCAGCTGCTTTCGCCCAGAGTCGCAGAGGTACTCTTCGCAGCTCCTTCCGAGATAGCCAAACTTGACCTGCTTCACTTCTATCAGTCCCGTACCTCAGAAAACTCAAGAAGAAAGATCTGGCGACCCAGGCTTTACACTGCCAACACAAGAGGAAATCTAAAGGAAACAGAGTTCAAAAGCAATTTTCTGCTTGCTCTGGTACGCAGAAATGCGCTGGTAGAGATTCTTGATTTTCTTCTTGCCGTTGCGAATGCTTTTGAGAATGGCATCACCTTCGGTCACTGCTTTTGTAAATGTCTCTAGGCTAAGATATTCCTCCTTGGACTGAGCCATATATCTGCTGAGTTTGGTCACAAAGTTCAGAGGATCTTGGTAGCCCTGAGGGATCAGGCCCCTCCCACTGTACATAAATAAAGTATCCATTGCAGCTAGAGGCAAGTCCTCTTGCAGTGGAGCCTCTTTGCAAACCTCCTCCTCGTAGATGGATTCCGGCAAGAACATCCAGGATGCCGCTACTTGCATGCCATCATCCAACTTCTGCACTTGATGCAACATAGCATATGGGATGAAAATGCAATCACCAGCCTCCTGGATTAGCTCGTAGTAATCCATGTTTCTGAGTTTATGCTGCACAATGAGGTCAACCCTGTCGGGATCCAGATATACCCAGTCTGTCCAGGCATTGTTCAAGGGATCGCGTGGCTTGAACTTTCGTCCTCTTGACCACTGCAAATCAGAATCATACTTGAACCTGGGAAAAAAAGGATCAGCCGGCTGCCCGGAAAGCTTCTTGCAACAGAAGTATTGCATTCAAACCGTTATCAATCTCAATCTAATTTAAAAGAAAACAGCATTATGGGATCCTTATGGTTCAAACCTGGTCAATGTAAATTGCTGCACTCGGCCTTGTGGCAAACCTTTCAGTAGGTGTGAGTGTCCCGAAATGGACTTGATGTGACGAAGCCAAGCAACGGGTCCAAAAAAATCCATCGTTTGGTTCCAGAGAGCAAACAATTGACATTCCACTCCTTGTCATAGTGAAACTGAGACCGTGTGTATCCGGTCGCAATCCACAAATTGGCCTCGAAAACATGGGTCATCCAGTCAAAGCCAGCTTCATGTGGATATTCATGTTTCTTTTTCTTGTACGGAGGCTTTGTCTCTCTGTTCAATTGATTCCGTCTGGACCCACAGAGTAGAACCGCCGGATGAGCAACTTCCCAGGCCATCTGCTGAGGAATGATGGAGACAACATACATATTCTTGCCTTCCTCACGGAAAAAATGTCAATAAGATTGAGGTTTTGCCTAGCCTTGGGGGGATGAACTTCAAATCATGCAGGTGAATTCAAGTAACCATTCAAGTGACCCTTCTCCTCAAGGCGCAAATATTCTGAGACATTGAGACGGTGAGACGGTGCGAGCGAATCCAAGTCGGCATACGCAGTGTCATTTCCCCGCCCTTCAACCTGCTCACAACAGCTCACAACCAAGTCTTTCAAAGAGCCAGAAATATCTTTCAGCTCTAGGAATAACAGGAAGTAATTCAAGAAGTAATACGAAGTAATTGAGAGTCGTAACAAGAGTCAATTTCTGTGAGGAATTGCCCGGGTTCTTTTTGAAACGCAAACTCTTTCAAAGCCTCAAAGATCCCAAAGCCTATCTGACCTATCTTATGTCTTTATTCTCTTTGAACTATGGAACTTTCGTCTGTAGGAAGGTATGGTTGAAGTGATGGCTTTCCCATCCCCGATCCTTGGGTTCCAGCTTGGCATCGACCCAGCCGAATCGCTTCACCAACTCTTCTCTGGTCCAATTCATGGAGGGCCAACCATGCTGAGCCCCTTTGAGATTTGCCGGCAGGTAGCCATCCATATGCTTGCGCCAGAATTCCCGGGGATGTGGATAAGGCTTTCTGTACTCAAGACCCTCTGAAGAAAGAGGGGCCTTCCAAGATCCCATTGGCTTCAAATGCCCAACAGGTGGATTGTCAACCTCCGACAGATTCATTGTCCGTGCAGGCTTCCTTTGTTGATGCCACGAGTGGGCTTCGTCTACAGACATGAAACCATCTCCGTTCGTGTCAAAATAGTGGAAGTGGTCTGTTGGCAGTCCAGCAGCCTGCCAGTCATCCACAGTTACTCTTCCGTCTCTATTGCCAATGAAATCCAGCTGGTTGTAGGGTCCTTTGAAGTCGGGAGAGTTGGACCCGTACCAAACATCCATGGCATCGATCAAGTCATATCCTGAGAGACCTCGTTCCTTGGCCGCCTGCAGCCGACGTTCCAGTGAGGCACTTTGTCCAATTGTAAGTTGTGCCCAAATCAGCACAAAAGTTTTAAAAGCATCGCGAAATCTCACCATTGCTAACAAAAGCAAAGTCACATGGCTCACAAAACTTTGAGACGAATGTCTGAGGTCAGTCAGGCAGTCAGGATTCCAACTATAGTAATATACATACTACATACCTTCCAACAAACTCAAGAAGGGCGGGAAAGCCCCCTGATGTGATTGAAACTGGTCACACTTGCTGTGAGGTTTGCTCATGCAAATACTGGAAAGTAGAAGCATGAAAAGGAATGAAGACACTACCTTCCTTAATTTTCTTCGCTAGCTACCTTTTTCAGCATCAACTGACCCCGGTAGCTGGACAGCCCAGGAAGTAGGTAGGCCTCCGTTTCCTCATCATCCTGCACCAGAACATCAACAGCAAGGCTCGTCAGGTCATAGTGTTCATTGGTGTTCCAAGAATGTTTATTGGCTACTCCAATGATCTCCAATGCTACAAGATTTATTCAGCCTGCTTCTGGTAGCGTCGTTGACTGCGGCTTCCTTGAAGTTTGTTTTGAGGGTGGCATAGCAGATGTTCACCACTAAATTATCTTTAAAAAAGGTCTGAGGGTCAAACTTGAAGGAAGATGCCTTTGCGACCGGCTCCAGCGAGCCTTGGACAAGCGTGATGCAGAGCAGCTGACTTTTGATGCACGGCGCTGCATAGCTTCTTTCAGTATCTTTCAGTACCAATGTCACTTGCAAGCAACACTTAGAATCCTGCACGGCGCTCGAGTGCAGGCAAGTTGTTGTCCTGGTATGAGCAGCTACTTGGTCTATACAAAACAATGTACAAATGCATCGAATTAACTTCAACCAGTAGTTAGTAGCATGATGTATCTGTTCGGTAAGCTTTGCCTAGTTCTCATCGCTAGGGGACCTAAGGGACCTAAGGGACCTTTCTTTCTGGACTGCCTGATGCTTAACTTCAGATCCACCTTGTTTTGCCAAGAGGATTCCCATCGCCTTGGTGCTAAGCTTGACCGATTCGCCTCTACAAGCTTCTACTGATTCTACAGGTACCAAGCTTAGCATCACATACCTTGTTGCATCTTTCAGACCTTTCCGTCTTGGTATCTGGCCACCCATCCCTGCGGCTGGAGCGGCTCGAGCCAGTCTCCCCAGCCCTCGCCATGTCTGAAATCTCTTGCCTCAGCTCAGAAAAGCATGGCAAGGTAAAGAGATGTCACTTGCAACAGCAAGCTTTCTTGCGGCATGTGCTCATTGCAAAGTCATTCTTCAATGTCACCTTGGAAGTGCAACTTTTTAGGATCAGCACAAGGTGAAGGCCGGCTTTCTTCGTCTGGAGTGCCTTCCCTGACGCAGACCAATGCTGTTAGCACTAGACATCGAGTGACTGCGCAGATAAGCGGAAAGATATGATGGGATTGAATGTGCTTTTGATTGGATATGACGTGCAAAGGCTATCTGCAAAGGAAAGAGAGGAAGGATACGAGGACGGCTCCGTCCAAGTCTTGCATGCCTATGTTTGCATGGAAACACGAGGCTCTTCTCACCAAACACACTTTTACTGCTGTTCAACAAATCCTTCACAAAGTGTGTTTGCTGACAAAATCCGCTCTACATCAATACAGCAAGTATCAGAGACAAATTCCACTCGAAAGAAACTATTGTCTCTGACCGTGAGGACTAAAATGGAGTGCTCTGAGCACGTGCCACAACATACAAGATACTTGTGGGAAGCACCGGACAGGAGATAGGATGAGTTCGCAGACATTGACACGTAGCACAGTCTGAGCAAAGTTCTCAAACAGCAAAGCCTTCCTGGTACGACATGATAAATGGTATCGTATCTGGAGACGGTATGGATGCAAAATGGTACAACGACTAGATTTTAGACTTTGGAAACATGGACTTGTGGACATGTATATAGGTATATAGATAGATAGACCTCACCCACACATAGACATATGAATATAAATGTGCTGATGTGTACATAATTGAATACATACATATATTAGATAATATACAGAGTATACACACAATTTGTACTCAGCATGAATCAGAAATTAACTCAGAGTGGATGCAGGAGACTGTGGATTATATCACTCTGGAAATGCGCCGCTGCAACTTCAATGATATATGCAGAGGTTGATGTGACCAACAAATGACCTAGGAATTGAACTGATTCGAACAAGTGGTTCAGCTTTTTGCACATGATTTTGCATGCGGGAATAAAAACATATGAGTGCAAATTCAGACACAAAGAAAAGTCGATGCTCAAAATCAAAGAGAATATCCAAAGTTGCTGTTGCAACACCAGCACTTGCCTCTCTGTGATGCCATTCTGACTCTGACCTCCGCGACCTTTCACGTCTTGGGCTGAAAACATAAAACTCGCGAATGACAGCTTACGGCTCAGCTGACACTGTCTGATAATGTCAGCAGAAGTATATATTTATAATTTTGATGTACTATATACCTATGTGTAATATGTCCAACTGTGTAAGTGATGTTTCGGATTGTCTGTGCGAACTCTTGAGCACTTCACCGGTGTCTGCGAGAGCCATGAGCCCGTGGAGGAACCTGGGTCTTCAGCGGTCAAAGATTTCCGGAGACCCTGAAGCATCTATATAAAGGAATCTAACTCCTGAGTGCTGGACCCCGTTCCCTGTGCTGTGACCTCAATTTGCTCGCTGCTAGAGCAAGGTGCAGGTGAAGAAAGCGGTTATGCAAAACTGCGAACGGATAAAACATGATCAAATAAACAACAAAAACGACAGGTCATACAAACACTGCAAAGATCTGCCCACGGTTCTAACAGGTTGATGTTTGCTTTTGAGCACAAGACCACGACCAAAGTCTCTGCGGTGTCGGTCTCCGAACGCATCAAATGAATGGTGCCGGTCTGGTCTCCGCCGCTCGCGTTCATGGCGCTCACGCCGCTCATGGCGCTCATCGCGAGACTGCCCTGTCGGCTTTGTCACATCTGGTGTCTTCGTTTTTCTCGTGTGAAACTTTTCCTATCGAATCTCCTTCGAATCTCCTCATATCTTCGTCACATTCTTGTCTAGTGACGCATTTCTGTTTTGACTGTGACTTTGACCTCCCTAAGCCCCACACGTTTGCTGGGACGATAGAGAGCAGAGTTCTGCAGCTGATTTCGCAGTTCTGCCAGTCTGTGGGAAAGGTCACCCCCTTCTCCAGCCCTGGCAACATATGCAAACGTCCAAGTAGATCAAGTAGCATCAAAATCACAAAAAAATCCAAGCTCTGTCCATGTTGTTTGCTAAGATCACCTGGATGATCCTGCTGGTTCCTCCCAATGGGAGGAAGGTAGCATCACCTCAGAATTGCAGAGGGCGTTGCAGGGAATCTGGAGGCATTTCAAAGCTTTGGTCACTTTGGTCCTTCCTGTGCCCTCCTGGAAGGAATGTTTCAGTCATGCCACTTCCGTGCTAAGGTTGTCATCAAGCAACTTGTGAGACAAACACACAAGTGGCTTAAGACCAGCACGCTGCAACTTCAGTAAGGTCATGCATGGATTTGGAGGGCTAAGACTTGAGTCTCCAGATTCTCAGAGATCTGTCCAAGACTTGAGTCTGCATACAGGTCATCCATATTTCCGCATATTCTACGTGCGGCTTGCTGGAATTAATCCATGTGTTCAAACATTGTGTCATCTCGTGGGGATTCTGCAGCTCCAAAGACTTGAAGCGAGTCATCCTGGATTATTCGAAATGGCAAACAGGGTGGCTCTAAGCAATGTGGCTGGGCTGTGGGTGTGTGATCCAGTGTGTGTGTGTGTGTGTCTGTCTGTCTGTCTGGCTATCTGTCTGTCCATGGAATGTGATCGAACTTGAAGCTATTCAGCAAATGTTCAAGACAAGTGCCTGAGCCGACGAGATGTACCAAGACAAACCACCACGTTTCAACCGTGTTTAAGCTTCTGTCATCCTGACCGACTCCAAGTTTTCCAACTGCTCCGCATTTCAATGCTCACTCCCGTATGCAGGCGATAAACAGGAAGATACCAACTTCTCCCAACAGGTTTTGGTGTTCGCATCTCTGGCCTTGAAGAATTTTGAGTTGGCCTTTGTTGTAAGCGCTACTCCTGAGTTAGATCACAGTTCAATTTTGAATTGTTCAGATCAATGTGTTCAATATGTTCAATTTTGCCAGGCACAAATCAAAAGGTACAATGGGTACAAACTGAGAGGCAAGCCGGCAATCAGCAACATGTTCTGGAAATCGTCCCCAGTGCCTCGGTCTACAGCGGCAAAAATTTTTCCATGCGACTTGTGCTGAGACTTTGGCAACGGCTTCCAAAGACCAACCCTCACAAGAACAATGCGATGCACTGCGATGCACATTTTGCCAAAGCTTCCGTCGGGCTCGAGTAAAATTGCAGAATGCAGAATTGCTGAATTGCTTTGCTGAGCATCTCCGCAGCAAAAATAACTCTTGCAAAGGTGCATCGGACAGCCTACACCGTGAAGCAGCCGAAGCAGAAACAATCTGTACAGGCTACATATGGCCACATACTAATCACAAGTGGCTTTCACATATCGCCGCCATATGGCCCAATGGCATCATATGGCTATGTCTGGCCACGTGGCCCTGCGCCGACGTGGCAGGACATGCATAACGCAGCATGCATCGACGCTCAGTCATAGCTTAGGCGGGGGAGTTGCTGCTCGACGGCGTAGTCCTTTTGCCTGGACGCAGAGGGGGCGGCCCGGTGCAGAAAGGATCTGAAAGGATCTGAAAGGATCTGAAAAATGGAGCAAATAAATGAGATCAAATGAGTTGAAATGGGCAAGAGAGAGCGACAGAACCTCTTAAAAGACATTCAGCGAACATTCCGATCCATGAGGAAAACTGACAGTGCAGTGAGCAGAGCAGCGCTTTTTGGCCTTCATTGCTTGGCTGGCTTCGCAGTCCAAAACAGTCTCTTTCGTCGCAAGTTCTTTACCTTTCAGACCTTTCAAGTCTATCTGAACTTCCTTGGCCTCAGCTTTGTCCGAAATGAACGAATTTAACAGCTGCAGCAAGCGACAAAGCTAGGAATTCTGCAGCTTCAGACTTTGCACTCTTCATTGAAATGACCTGTACGCAAGCGGACTGTGGCACTCTGTACCGTCACATTGATGCTCTGGGCATTTTCTGAGCTAGACCGACTAATGTGCCTTGGGACGATCCCGCTTCACAGCCTTGCCAGAGAACTCCGGCTCGCGGACCTCTTGACAGGTCAAACGCCAATTGCGCAGCTTCATCTTTACTTCTTCCTAGACTATCAGTAACTATCTACCCCCTGCTCATGCAACTCACCGCACAAAGAACCATGATCACTCATAAAGTGTTTCATTGGACTTCTATCCAACTTATATGACTTTAGACGATATATTCTGATGCGCACTGACTGGATTCGACTTTTGGCGTCTTTTTGGGCGAGAGTCTTTACAACCTTTGAGGAGAGTTGAGAGCAGGTCCAACTTTGAGCAAAACCAGCGCAGTGCAAAAACACTAGACTAGCAGGGCAGTCTCTGGCTTGTGGATTTTCCATACTTTTTTCGAAACTTTATCACACTTTTCCCACAGCTGCCCAGCCTCGTCTTCAAGCAAAATCTCTGTGCCAATCAATTTGTCCATCCAAGAGAGAAAGGGTGCATAGTTGCCCCAAACAACTGCATGATGAAGGTGGTGATGCCTAAGAGCTGATCTGCAATTCAGGACTGCAGAAATCCAAGCTTCAGGTGACTTGATCAGACTCGATCGGACTTGATCACCAGCTGGGTTACCTCAGATTGATCTAAGATGAATGCAGCCTGAATGATCAAGTCACCAAGTCACATGCTTCCTCCAAAGTTTCCCAAAGTGAGCAAGTTCATGATCCATCCGACTGGAGTTTGTCGCCACCCAGTGTGGGCCTGGACAAAGTCGCACAAAGGAGATTTACAAAGTCATACTGTAACAATCTGTAACAGCCGTCATAACATTTATAAGTGACTTTATGTGTATATATATATACATATATATATATATATAGATAGACATATATATATATATAGAGATATAGATATAGATATAGATATAGATATAGATATAGCTTGCCTTGAGTATGCAAAAAAAGCTGCACTCCCAAACACATGGAAGTGGGCCAGTGGCCCAAGCTGATATCACAAAATACCTCCAACACTGTGCAATGCCGAGCCAATACATGCTGAAGGCCTCTAAGCTGATCAATGTATAAAACGAGTACCAAACCTTGCGCCCGCCGACAGACAAAACACTCTTGAATCAACGGCAAAAGTCAAGATTTTGTCATGGCAAGATGGCGTCCAAACTTTGCACGTTTGTGTTTTGAACTGTCACAAACACTTCAAGAAAGGACACCGAACAGAAGTGTCTCTCGTGTTTAAGCCGCGAGACCCAGCAAGTGAACGGATGAGCTCCGCATGCGGCAGGTGAGAAAACCGCCAGAGTAAAGACGGTGAGAAATTCCATCAAATGAACGTGAGGACCGACCTGAGAGCTGAAACCACGAACACACAAATCAAAGTATGGCAAAGGCAATGCCAAGTGAAGCAATACTAAACATACATTAAACATTATTAAACATACTAAACACTCTCGGCAATACACTTGAATCATGAGTTGCTTGTAGACTGGTTTGGATGTTCCTTGTTTTTTTTTCAAACTTTACGGTGCGTGTTGTGTTCTTTCATGTAGGGATATTTGGACTCGTATTTTTTCATACATGTAGAACAAGAGCATTGTTCATCTAGAAAAAATAAATAAATGCAAGTGAGGATCTGTCACAAATGTCTCCTTGTACTCGTGGTGGATTGAATGAATGTGCTTCCACAGCGCTCTATGTCGGTGCAATTGCAAATGCACATAGCCGTATGCCGCATCAGATACAACCAAGCAAAATGTCAAATGAACCTTGGCTGGCTTTCCTCCGTGGTTTCGTGGCGCATGTGAGGAAAAAAATGGATACAAACGCTTGTTGCTCATCAATTACATTAACTACAAAGACATCATCAAGCCGACCAGAACACAATCACTGGAAGGCTACAACGAAGTAGCTGGCTACAAAGAAAATTGGAAACAGGTCAAAGCCTGGTACCCTGGCCAACATCAAGAAATGAACAGAATGGTCCAGGTCTATGTTGAGATGTTGATCAATCCCAAATCTAGGGGTTCTTCGGTACTGAGCATTGACCCAATTGCCAATCCCTTGGTTGTTGGGTCAAGAACTGGCTATGACTTGGCAGAAAGTCTGCAGAAGCCAGGGCAAACCCTTGTGGCTGCTCTGCTTGTGGCATCCTGTTGCTGCCACACAAGCCATGGTATCGCCCCAGGTCGGGAAAGCCACGATTGCTTGAAACAAAAACCATGATGGGCCCTGTGTGAATCGAAACTCAGAAGTGCAGAAGGCAGGTTGAGCCTGTCCACCACTGGACCGTTCTGGACCTATTCACCCTTATTAAAACTCAGCGAGCAGTGAGCCCATGAGCCCTTAGAGCCCTGGAGCCTAGCTGAGGCTACATGTCGCACTGACGGGTGGTTGAGTCCAAACTAGAAGTGATATGAAGTGATCCTGTTAAACTGTTAAACTCA
The DNA here is from genome assembly GCA_003297045.1 of Symbiodinium sp. clade C Y103. Lineage (NCBI taxonomy): Eukaryota > Dinophyceae > Suessiales > Symbiodiniaceae > Cladocopium > Cladocopium sp. clade C. The sequence continues at coordinate 10,099 of BGPT01001619.1, read as the reverse complement.
CAAGCGTAGACAAAGTTTCTGAGTTTTGCCCTCAAAATGTGACATCCCGAAATGTGTCATGTGAATCCGCTCAGTAATTTGGAGCCAGGGAGCAACAAACTCGGCAAGCGAAGGCGCGGTGGCTGGAAGCTCCCAAGTGCAATTATCAAAACAACTCTCCTCAGAGCAGATTCAAAATGTGTTTTGATACAGAGAGGAGGAAATATCAAGATGGGAACAGCAGTCACCCACGCTGACCAGGCAAGGAATCTCTGAGATCTGATGTCAGCTGATTTTTTCAAATAAATCTGATAGATCTGATGTCAAGTGATGGACAAACGCCAAGCCATGTCACAACCCATGGCTTCGTGTATGGCACAGGCCCATTCCTGGCAAAACGCACAGAGAATGCACAATGCACGGCGTTGCACGGTGAGCATTTTGAAGGCATCGAAGAAGCTCCGACATGCTCCAACATGCTCCAAGCAGTCCAAGCACATCAAATCCAAGTGCCTATAAAGAGCTTAAAAGAAAAAAACGAAACCATACCAGAAAAAAAAAAACAGAAACAAAAATCTCACAAACCTAAAACACAAACCTCTCAAAGGCGGGAGGGCCATGGAGGGCCTAGCAAGCATGTAGCACACGATGAGCACAGTGACAGGCGCAACCTTCGGCATTCAAAAACTCAGTTCACAGTTTCGAGTCTATAGCACACAAGAGCAAAGCACAGCTCCATATCCAGGCCATTGACGCCAATCTGTGACCAGAGCGTGCGAGCAAGACCCAAATCTTGACCTGAAGGATAGCAGAAAAGGCCAGAGATGAAAAACAATTTGGCTCACTGAAGCCATGATCAACAGATATCAAGAAATATCGACAGATATCCACAAATATCGACAGATTGCCCAGATTTGACTGAAAGCTTTTAGGTTTGAGCACTTGATGAGTGGAACAAGTTGATACCGTTTTCTACCTCCGTTATATTGTCTAGACATTGTCTGAACAAGTCCCTAATCGGACCTCCCCAGTCACCCGCTCGTCTGTCGTGCGCCATCATGGCTTGCACCCATGCAGGCCTTCTTCGGCATGCCATGAGCAGCGTGAACTTGTGACTGAACTCATGACTGAAACAGACTAAAGCAGACTGAAACTGGTGCACAAAATGAAAGTGCACACTGCACACTAAGCAAGGCCAAAGAAACTCGTGCTGGTGCAAGTGCTTGTCAAGTACTTTTCGAGTGCTTGTGAGAAAGGAAAGCTTGGCACAGCTTTGAAGCCTGCACCAGTCAAGTGCGAGGTAGATCATGCAAGTAACCACCTTAGAGAGGGATAAAGCAATGCAGATTTTGGTCGCACAAAGCTAAGAGTCAAGTCTTGTCGCATCCAAGGGACATGTGTTGCAACAAATGGAATGAAAAAGAAGAGCGGCGACGAAGTCCCAGGAAGTGCTTTGGCCTCAGCTGCCTATCAGCCCTCGGTGTACCAATCAGCTCAGTACAAATCTGGTAGAAGAATCTACTTCATTGTCTTCAAATTGTCTTCTAGGCCTTGTTTCATCGCATTGATCATTGATCCTCGTAAAGCTGTACGTTTCTATTTCACCATGCTGTGTCTATATAATCATGCACACGTCTGTGTGGAGCTTTTTGCAGCTGGGGGCGGCACTCTTTGGTAGAGCGGTTGCAAAATAGTTCCTTCGCTGCCAGCTGGCCATAGAGCATGCAAGGCTTGTCCTTCGGGGAGCTCCGAACACTGTCCCAACACACACAGCAGCCAAGCGCCCCAAAGCAAAACACAATAATTCAACACATAGCACAACTGAGGCTGAATCCTGCGAAAAGAACGAAGATCACATGCAAAGCGATAAGAAGTCCTGAGCTCATACAGTCAGACGAACAGGGTAAGACAGCAGCTAGCCCAGCATCTCATGCGCAAATGCCAAAGAAAGACAAACGACCAAGACAAGCAAAATAGAATACAACAAGGTCACCACAAAATAGAGCAGTGATGCATGGTGCAGTCCATGTGAAGTCCATGTGTGCAAGCTGGGTACCGCAAGTTAGCCGTGGAAACTCATCGACTGTAGGAAGGATCAACGGATCTAAAAGTCTCTTGATCCGATCGCCTGAGGGAAACCAGAAGCAACATGAAGCAACATGAAGCAACATGAAGCAATCATCAAGTGACAAAAAAAGAGACAAATAGAGACAAACCGAGAGACAAACGGATTCTTGGCATTCTATCAAACTCTGTCAACATCAAACACCCCACCTGTCTTCGCATTCCGGCGGACTGAGGGATTCTTCAAATCCATTGCTACAACGCTTGCAGCGGGGACGCTTTCAACTATTCTTGCTCCGCACACAATTGTCTTCACAGCCTGACGTTATCCTTGATTTTACCATGTTTTATCTGTCTTGGTGCTAATTCCTGATCACCCATATTACATTGGTTCAACTGTGTTGCTGGGACCTGAGGAAAAGAACTGAGCCACAAAACTGCTCAAAGGAGGTTTCGAAGCAGAACGCAGTGCCAGGATGCGCAAACCGTCCAAGGACCTGTCTTGATTCTTGGATCTATCGTTTAAAAATCCTAGAAGAGTCTAGAAGCTCCCAAAAGATCCTAAAATCCTAAACTCTACCATACTTCAGCTGTGCAGCTAGACAGGTTGGATTCAACTAAAGCTCCGACCGGTCTGTTTCGTGTAGGTCTTGAAAATCTTCCAAGGCATCAACCATCTCCTGGAAGACAAGGTTTGAACTTCAGTTTGAACCAAACCCGGTTGAACCAAACCCAAGCTAACTTTGCCAACTTGGCCAACTTGACCAGGCTGCCTCCGACTCAGGGTCTTCGTAGAAAAGCTCCAGCAGGTGACTTGGTGGAGTGACTCTCAGTGACTCCAAGGATGCTTCTGTTCAGTTTCTTTCAAGGAGTCTAGACCAATCTTGACCAAGTTTCGAAATTTTGATTCGAACACATTTATATAATGCAGGTGGAAGTGAAGCAAGATTGAGCACGGACTCGCTTACACTCGTACTCACAGTACCTTCTCTGCCTATTCCTACACACTGCGATGCTCTTCACTGATACTGCTGCGTTTGAAACTGACTGTATTCCACTCTACCAAACAACTGTCTACTCGCCATAAAGATCTTTAATCTTTAAACATTCCAGATTTCCCATGTTGCATGTGTCGCCTAAGCCAGTGAAAGACTTGGAATCTTGAGGCTGCGACAATGCTGCAGGAGGAAAGATCGGTTCGCTTGGGAAAGGTGTTGGCTCCTCTTTCGGTGGTCTTGGCGGCGCCTTTGCGCAGTCATTTCCAGGCATTTGACACGTGCTGGAGAAAAACAATGTGAAAATTATGCGTTTCTCACTTGTGAAGTAGCCAAGAAACTGTACAGACTTAGCAAGCGTAAACCGGGTATGCTAGTATTTAACCAGCCCATGTTCAAATCCCTTAAGTATGGCAAGGGTGTCCACTACGCTGTGCTTCCATTTGATTCATTTACAGCCCTCTATTTTTCTATGTTTTTCTTTGACATGATTGCAAGCACGTCTAGCTTTGCTAAGAACCACAACTTCTGGGGCTAAGTGCCTGCCGTGTGGATCTACGAGCTGCAAGACCTGCGCAGCTGACTGCTTGATTTGTCAAAACTATCTGCCTTGGCGTCATATCCATCAGAGACATATTTTGATCTGAACGCTAGGAGTTCTCCGCCACACAGTGGAAGACTTCTTCAGAAAGATCGGCTCATTGAAACCCTTTCTTTGGCAGCGGCAACAAGAAAGCTACCATCATTCCTTCACAATGAAAGGGTATGTCGGAACATCGATTGAAGCGGCAACACCCATATCAATCAGCAATATCTGAGCTTCACAAGTTTGCCATTCCTCGAATAAGACAACATGCACTGTTCTGGTTGGGATTCATTCGATGCTTGGCATTTTTCTGGGCTTCTGTTCTAGAAGGACAATCCCAATCTTTGCCTCTCCGTCTGCTCACACACCTGCAGTAGAATGGCAGCTGGCAGAATGGCAGGAAGTAAATCACCACCATTGAATTGCCGAGCTCACCGCAAACAGATGCTGTGAATCGCTGCAGGATTAGGACAGCAATGATGCCATTTCTACCATGAAATTTGGCACAGGATGGCACGGGAATGAGGGGAATGATTAGAACTTCATTTGAGGAGGGTTCCCAGCACGACAAATTGACCAATGACATGCAGGGAATTGCAGGGAGCATTCCGAATGGTCTCTGAACTGCCAAGCCTCCACAGCAGGAAAGAAGAGAATGGCGCTGCAAACGCCTGTCAGACTTTGCAAATTCTCAAATACAGACATCTGACAAGGGGTGCACGGCCCAAAGTAAAGGCATTTGAAACCGGTAGCTTCCAAAGTATGAGACTAAACAGGATCATCTCAAAATGAACAAACTAACCTGGAGATCAACTCTCGTCTGAAAGAGTTTCTGACAAGAAAAAACAATCTCAAGCCCCGCACAAATGGCTTAAGGCTTCTTAGAGGAATATTTGTAGACGGCCTAGGTACGTGGCGCTCTCGCTTGCAAGCTAAGATAGGAGATATCTGCTGACCAATTGTCTCTCTGAAGCAGTAATTCGCCTGCGCTGCTTGTGACTTAATCACATTATGTGTATATATATATATATGTATATATATATATATACATGTAACTGTACGTATTTATACATATGATATGGGTGCACAGATACACATAGTGTGCATATATACATATATGAATAATGTGTATTAATATATATATACATATATGTATATATATATATGTAACTGTACGTATCTATTTATGTAGGATATGGGTGCATAGATATATCATCTGTATGCATTGTAGGCATGCAATGCATGAATATACATACATATACATATACATACGTATGGATATATGGATATGTATGTGCATATGCATATATGTGTGTCTTTTTTTGAGTGCGTGCGTCTGTGTATATATGTATATATGTATATGTGTATATGTGTATAAATGTATATATGTATATATGTATATATGTATATGTATGTATGTATGTATGTATATGTATACATTTATTATATATATATATACCCTCTGGTATATTAACATAGACCCTGACAATAGCTATTCTTAGAGGAAACTAATCTTCCAATCCCTATCTGCCAGGGTCTATGTTAATTTACCAGAGGGTATGCATTGTATAATTATATATACATACATACATACATTACATTACATTACATTACATTACATCATTACATTACATTACATTACATTACATTACATTACATTACATTACATTACATTACATTACATTACATTACATTACATTACATACATACATACATATGTATTGCAATATTTATATGTGCATTGTATGCATAACTACCGCAAAATAAAGACCTTTAAAACCTGTGGGCCCTGTGGGTCTCACTTAGTCTATACAGTCTATCTATATGTGATACACTCTTTGCATTCTTTACATTCTCCATGTCGTGCTGGATGCATCTCACACGTTTGCTGCTAATAGGAGTCAGGCCCCAGCTGCGCCACATGGACTCCGTGGGTATTGGCACTTCTAGCACCACTTGGTGCACCATTCACTGCTCTCTGCCTCACAACAAAATCCCTTCAGCTCTCCGAATAGCCCAGATCTTTCATTGGTGCCGCCCTTATTGTTTGAGAGGCCTTGATGGTATCAAACTCTTCCAACGGAACATCTTGGAACACTGTTTCTCATTCCACAAATCTTGGAGACTCCAGGATTCGCTCGGTTGTCATTCTGATCTCTCCTAGCTCTCCTATGTCGAAAGTGCCATGGACATGTTTCTTCTCCCTGGAAGGTGACAAAAAGAAAATCCCTTCGCCAGTGCTCGATGGCCAGCCTTTCCCGTGGAAGCTGCTGTCCAACAGCCTTTGCGTACCCTGACAGCATACAGTAGCAACTCACAACGTACAGACCCCACAGAAGCACAGAAACCCACACAGTTTGCGCCTAGCGAATGCGATTGCATTGCTTCAGGGCTGAGGGAGATCAAATCCATGTTGTCAGTCGTCGTTTCCTCTTCCGGAAGAGTGCTAGTTTGAAGCTATCCAAGCTATTGAAGCTCTTGGCTATTAATTGCAAAGAGGGTGTTTGATCTTTTGCGTAGCAAGGCTCCAAATTGAATCAACCTCGCAATTTTGACTCAATGCATATTTGTCGATGCATGTTGGTTGCGTCTCTGTCGCCGGTAGTCCTGCTCAGATTCTGTTGACAAGCCAGAAAGTCAAGGGCGGTGTCAATTGCTGTCATTAGTTCTTCATAGTTCTTCCATTTCGTGGGTCATCTGTTGTGCAACTCACGGCCATTTTCTCGCAAGCTTCACAGCTGTCTGTTTCCTCTAAGACACATCAACCACGCAAATGGATGATGAGCTCAGAGAACCGATGGCAGCAACATAAGCAGGGAGGTTTGCAAAGAGACACACAGACTCTCGATGTATTGTGATGTTTTGTGTATATCATTGTGTCGTATACTTGTGACATGTTAAAGGACAACTGTGTTGCTCAAACATACCATTACCACATTTGGGAACTAAGAGTCTTGATGGGCACGCTTGACACACGCAAATCCCACTCAAGGCTCCTTTCGTGCTGAGGTTGGATGGCACCAATTGAAAGAATGGCATTCAAGCGAAGGCAAGAGGCTCACTGAACTTAGACTGATTGACTTTGTTCCGTGCATATTTCCACTTTCATGATTCAATATGATTCAATATGATTCATGTAAATATTGCAATAGTGCGTGAGTGCTTGTGCCACTTCCTTGAACGCCTCAGTGAAGGCCTACACGTGTTCTGTAAAAGAACTTGCGTGTCGCCAAAACTGCTCAGCACCGCATGAATCCTATGGGACACCATGGAAAGGTCGGACATAGAGTCTATCCAATCAATTGGCGTTGTTGGCTTGTTGAACATGAACTGCACTGTTTTGACTGTTTTGACAGTGCCCGACCAGGACAAACTATACAATGGTTCGGCTCCACTAGGTACTCCTGTTCTGAGCTCCCATACAGCTGGAGTTTGGGTAAACGGAGTCTGCAAGCGAGTCATCTAGCGGACCATGAATTGACGGAATTGACCACAGGCCAGGAAAAGCTTTTGGGTTTTGCAGCCCGGCCAAAAGTAGCCAAAGAAGCTCGTAAGGCTCCTTCGACGAGTCATATAAACAAGAGAAATGCAAATTAAACGGAAGGTTTTTACAAGGATCAGATCGGATCAAAGGATCAAAGTCGGGTTTGTGCACACATCCGCCATGGCTGTGAGCTGCTTTGTCAACTTGGTCGCACATACACCCGCAAAAACCCAGATGAACTCTATCGAAAAAGAACCAAGCAATCAAGTGCAGAGACTGTTGCTTCATGTTGCTTATATAACTCACCCGTAAGTGTTCAGAAAGTGACTTGCTTCTGGGACTCTTACAAAGGCTGACCAAGTCTTCAAATGCAGTCAAGCCAAGCAATTTCATCGGCTTCAAACTTCGTCCAAGTTGCACATCGAGGTTCAAAAGTTTTGGATGCCACGAATCATGAACCTCTGAGTCGATGCCTTTGCAGAAGTCTAGCATGGAAAAAAAACAAGAGTACTCCGTAGGCTTTAATCCGTTCAAATACATGTTGGCAATACTATACCTATCCAAGCCTATCTAAATGTATGAATAAAATTGAATAATAACATTGGATAAAGTGTAAGTGTCAAATGTGTCAAGAGTTTCCGCTTCGTATGCGAGGATGGGTATGAAGGCTGCTGCCAACTGTACAAAGTTGCTGAGGCTGGAGAGGGCAAAGGCCAACGCTCTAGGCCGGAACCTTGTACTCCAGGGGAACCTGGGAACAACTCATCAGCAAATTCCGAAAAAGGACAAGAGATGACAAGTAAATACAAATCAATACAAGTGAATACAAGTAAATACAGCTAATTCATGCAATTCAAGTAATGCGAAGCTTGTACCAATAGGCTGCCACTGATTCTAGGGCTGCTACTGGTGCCTGCGCCCATTTCTTCCTTTCACTCTCGTTTGCCAGCCTTTGCTCCGCATGAGTGTTGGGAACAGAACAGTGTTTCTGTGTCCACGAGTGTGCCACCTCAACTTCTGGGCATCCTTGTCAATCTCAAAAAGTGTGGATTCTGATACAACCTGGCAAGAGCTGTGACAAGGGCAGTCACAAGAGCTGTGTCGTGAAACTCGCTGTGACCCACTGCAACTCCAATAGTCTCTGCAAGCTCTGGGATGCGCCTCGATCAGAGTGGGAAGCGACACCTTGAATCTTCTCACCTGGCTATCACGATGTCCATCTCTGTCCATGCCAATCCATGCAAATTCACCCAGATCCATGCGAGCTGATCGTGCACCTTTTTGCAGCACGACTTCTACGCGAGCCAAAATGACAAGGCGGAAACACCATTGGAAACTGCGAAATTAGTTCCAGAGATGTCCATCCTTCAGGCTCCATATGCTGCCGCAAGAAGAGATCCTGCATCCAAGCTTGGAAAACTAGAAACAACTGAAGAATGGAATGATGCAAATTATGCGAATTACAGTTCACCTCTTTGAATCCTCCTTAGGTTCCTTTGGCATTTGGCCCCGACAGGAAGTCTTGCAGTGCTGACACAGACAGAGGCAAGTGGCAGACACCAAAACAAGTTGCAAGGTGAGCAGACTTCGTGGCATCCCAAGCCATGATACGGATTCAAGTGTAGAGATCCACCGACAATAGGAAACCAGAAAGATACGCTGTGAAATGGACAAGTGGGAGACAACAGGGAGCAAGTGAAATCCGCAATCATTTACACTGAGACACAAGCCCAGACACAAAGAATTACACCAGCATCGACCCCAAACAGCAAAATTCATCTCTCCGTCACGTGCATAGATTTCTTTGGTTTCTGTTTATGGTTTGCGCACTGGTATGTCAAAATAGGAAACGTATAGGAGAGATTGTAGGGTGTATTTTTTGCGCCGACCTGCCTCCCCCCCCCCGTCCTTGGTTTTGCATGAGAAAGCTTCAAAATCAAAGAATGCCAGCTGAAGCCATATTGTCACAGGCCCCCAAGATATAAAANCCTGCCTCCCCCCCCCCGTCCTTGGTTTTGCATGAGAAAGCTTCAAAATCAAAGAATGCCAGCTGAAGCCATATTGTCACAGGCCCCCAAGATATAAAAACAAGCGGTCCCAATGAAATTGGGTTTACGGGTTTGTGATATTTCAACAGGCTCCATTTCATAGAGCTCATTTGGGGGTTCACCTTTTTCCCTGAATCTTATTGCAACGATTCTCAAAACCATTTTAAAAAAAAAAACAATAACTACTACTACTACTACTACTACTACTACTACTACTACTACTACTACTACTACTACTACTACTACTACTACTACTACTACTACTACTACTAC
>BGPT01001618.1:122582-144923 GCA_003297045.1 Symbiodinium sp. clade C Y103 | reverse complement strand
ATATTAAATGGATCCTCGCACATACTCAATGCTTGCCATCATAAACTCTGCAAATGAAATGAAAAAAATGCTTATCTCTGCAAATCCTTCATAGTCTCGACACACATTGTTATAGNTTCCAATGCACATTTGCTTGAAACCTGTAATACTTCTCGAAACAAAACAAGCCAAACATAGGTTTTGGGGGGGGGGGGCTAGCATATATATATATATATTGTAGAATGAGAGTGGACTATCCTGGAATACATCATATATAATATATGTACGAGTATATGTATGGCTTTAATCTTTTGTATTTATGTTTTGAACAAGTTGAGCTCAAATGTGCCAAAATCTGATCGGCTATGGTCCTAAACAACCAAACCTTGAGACTCGAAACCTGTCAAACTTGACATATCATCCTCTTGCAAAACATCCGCCAAATACACTGATTAGAACATATACAGTAACCTAGTAAAACAAAATGGAGATCATTTAACAACACCACCTAATGTTGTAGATAGATGTATATAGTGTATTGCGGTTATGTATGTATACATATGTATGCAGCATGCATCTAGTAATGTACAAGTGTGTGTGTGTGTATGTGCAAATATATATATATATATACAGACGGTACATTGCATCATATTATATAATTAGGCTGTTCTTAAAATGGGGGATCCCCAAAACCATGGGTTTCAATACTGAAATGGTCATCCAGTCGACACACTCCTGCGCGGACCCCGCCAGGAACTGCTGCATCTCCTGCGAAAAAACCGAGTCATGGCTTGGGGGAACCCCGAAGATTCCAACGGAGATTGAAAATGCTGATCTAGTGGGAATAGGAATTCAATACAATCCATATTTTCTGATATTTTCTGATGAAAAAATCCTTGAGGAAATTGAAACTCCTTTGAAAAAAGGAGCTTCAAACTCTGAAGCTTGTATAATATTGTATGTTTTTTAATATTGTTTAATGATGTTTAATGTATTCTTGGCATTGCGATGCAAGTATTTATGGGCAAAGCATGGCAAACCCACATGCTTCACCGGGCAGATTTGAGAGGAGACATGCAGGCATCACCTGCACTTTTGCCGGCCTTCAACATTGTATCCTTCCATTGCGATTGACAAGGGCCTCTTGCAAGTGTCTCTAAATGATAAGAGCCAGGTAGTTGGGATAGTCACCGTTAGTCACCCACTTAGAACCCCAGAGCTCCCATCTTTGCATTGCTTGACCATACTTGACCTTTTGAAGCTGCCGAGATTCCTCCTGGAAATTCACAGGCTGTAGATCTACCCTGTTCTTCAAGAGTTGTTGCAAGGCTAACCTGAGCGCGAAACTCAGCAAAATTCCCACGGCCTCGAAGTCAGGTGCCAAAATCACCCAAAGTATGTATTTCTCAAACAGGTTCAAAACCTTTTCGAGAAACACGCCACTCCCCGGCAGTGGCCTTTCGGAAAACAACGGCTTTGTTTGTTCGTTCTCATTTGCCGAACAACCATCCCAAGCATCCCCCAACCCCGAACACCTTCATCCCCCGCGCCAAGAGGCAACACCATCCAGGCATCATCCAGTCCACAATGTTCAGAGCCCATCATCTCCACTCCCAGGGCTTCGCAAATCTCCTGCTTTGTTGGACATCCAGGGTGGAAACCGTGGCCTTTTTACCCTTGAAAAAAGGGGGTTCAATATGCTTCAATCGTAATTTTCCCATCCACGCGCGGGAAAGGTGATTCTTGCGAACGGGGAGGATGAAGATCAATCAACATATGGTGTAAAAACAACTTGGCTTCATAGATATCCGCACAACCTAGTTCCACCGATATCATTACACCGCGGGATTACCAGATGGTATGGTATGGAAATGAGTTGTGTATGGATAATTGAGGAAGATGAGAAAATGGTTGTGGTAGATAGTAGATAGCTGAGTTTTCATCGCTGTGAACGCCAAGCGCTACATAGCGATCATGTTGGACCCTTCAAACAGCAGAGGTTTGGAATCTTCATGATGCAACCGGTACAGCCATATGATGCCAGCATTCCCAGGACCTTGCATGGTCCTCTTTGTCTGGTTAGTATGGATTTGGACTCATTTCTGCTAAACCCAAATAATGGTCGTTGCTACTATGCAACTGATTTTGTTGGTCAATACCCACGTTTCAGATGGCTACACACATCCTCAAACCAGTCAGAGACGCGAACAGCCATCACAGGGGTTGATTGTTGGTCAGATGTGTTCCAACTTACCCAATTTCTTCTTCTGGAAGTCCTAAACCCGTACCGGGTATTTCTGTCTAGTTGAATAAGTAAAGTTAAATCCAGCTCAATCCAATTAAATCCATACTGCCATCGTGTGAATGAACACTGCACGATGTCCGCAGTATCCTTGAGACTTGAGGCTCGAGTACCTGAGAACAATCGGTTCAGGCCTGGCTCTTGCGCTGAAGCTGTTGAGGGATCCAGTCGCGCAGCTCATGCCACGAATTCAACACTTGCACGAGCGAAATTGATCATCCTTCTGGATTCAGGAACTTCTATGTTAAACTAGATGTCTCGACCTTAATTGTTGATATTGTATTGTGCTGATGAACATAAAACAACATGGTATCATATGGTATCCCTTTCCAACAACTGCCGCAGGGGGGAGGGTCACCGATCCGGCCCTGCTGGAAGACGTGTCGTTGCGCCGCCAGCCGTAGATCTGAATAGGTCCTCTGGAAACACAGAGGCATTAGGTTGAGAAAGGGGATCGTTCCCTCTTAGTATGGCATGATCAACAAAAAAAAGGAACCTTTGATTTAAGCAGTGAAATCAAACAAAACTATACAAACTGCTGAATTTACCGGCAAACATAGGGAAACTTACCGAACATGGGAGGTAGGTTACCCACCAGGTAATCAGTCATCGTGGGAGTTCAAGGGTGCAACCTTCAATTACCCAATGGTATGTAAGACATCAAGTTCTCGAAATCCTTTGGAATGCTCCAATATTGACCCAAAACATTGGTGTGTACACCTGAAGAGATAGTTGAGTCACATCTTCGAGACCTCCAGATTCATTCCAGCTGACATGGAGCATTCTGCGGGGATCCGGACGTATGCAACGAGTGAGTCACTTGTAAGAGGTTTAATCCAGACCTAGTGAGAAAGTATACAAAAGTGGCCTGGTATAAGTACAAGTTGTAATTTTGGGGTGGATCAAAGGTATGGACTAAGGGTATGAATCAAAGGTATGGATCAAGGGTATGGATCATATCCCTTAGAGATGTATGGATCATGGGCATGGATGGGGGCTACGGACTGCCTGTGGGTCCAGGGTGTGGATAATTGGTGTCTTACATTGGAGCCGCAGCCAACCACCATTACCACCAACCACAAGTGGGGAAACCATTGAAAATCATTCTTCAAGACCTGGGTTGATCCAACATGACACAACCCAGTACCTTCAGGTACAACCTATATATACCCATCATGGTTTGTATTGATCACCCAACTCAGAGTTTTTGAACCATGTATAAACCATGATGGGTATATCAACCCTGATTCAGTCTATTATCAACCACGAATTTACCAGGTAAATATTACTCAACCCTGGGCACTTGGTTTCAAGAGGAAAAAGTTCCCTGATCCATCGATCCCAGGCTCTGAAGGACACTGGGAACTTCCAATCCCAAGGCCTGTCCGCGGAACAACTCGACATGGGGATCTCGCTCGAAGACAAAGCATCAGATGAGGTGTTGTCAACAATAACAACATATAACAACATAAATACCCCCTAGTAGATTCACAGTTTGACCTTCAAAATAGGATACTTTTGGGGGAAACGAATCTTTCAGCACCTATCTACTGGGGGTATATGTTGATTTACTGCATGGTATAAATAGATTTCAAAAAAATGGATATTAGATAGTAACAGCATGTAACAGCATTAATGTAGATTTTCAACGGGATATTGTGGGATATTAAAATACAAGAACATAAATAATTATAGAGTTTAAACATGGGGATATCTTAAGTGGTGCTATAACATTGGGCATTTATAATTTACAGTAAAGGAAACACAACCAACACACACACACACGGACTTTTGCTCATTTTGTTTGGGGGGTATCCCGCACATCTTCAGCCATGGCCAGCCAGTCCGGATTGATATCCCGCAGTCTGAGACTCTCCCATCTCTCTACTTGAAATCTGAGCTTTCGGAAATCTGAGGAGTCATGGTTTACCCTCTGTAAACTAACATAACTATGGGAAATCACCATTTTAAATGGGAAAATCCACTACAAATGGCCATTTTACAATAGCTACGAGTATGTTAGTTTACCAGGGGGTATCCTTGGATACCCTACAAAGACACAACAAAGTGAGATACCCTCCATGTATGGCTCAACCTTGGGCCAACCAACGTACCCATTCCCCAAGCTGTAAAGTCCACCGAAAACCCCAAACCCTGGACGGGCTGATGCGGCTGATCAACCCACGCAACATTTTGCCGTTGGTTCCATTTACCATCCAATTGGCCTATCTATGCTTGTGTTGTTGTTGCGGTTGAAAGTAAATGGTTATATATATACACATATATATATATAACCTTTAGTCTGGGTTTTGTCGTGTTTCATCTGGTCTTCCAGGACATACAGTAGTTGTTCTCCCCACATTCAGGTAGCTACAGCCCAAGGTTTTGCTTATCACCATCTTTCATCAGCTTTCCAAATTTCAAGCCTCCGCCTATTGGTTCCCAATTTTTAGTGCGTACATCCCTGCTGCTAAAAAGTGAACTTTGGGACGGATAAACGTTGTTTACCCATCAACTTCCAAATGGACTAGACAACTAGTTGTGCTTTTACATCCATGCGGATCACCATTTTTCGGTGTGCATCTCCATCTATCTCAGTGATCATTTCCTCATGAAATATCTCCATGATATCCCTACTGGCAATCAAACATGGCAAGGAGAAAAGTCCTCGAACTAAATGGAAATTTAGAGCTAGGAAAATCAGTGAACATCAGTGAACATCATCGAACTCAATGGGAATTTTCCAGCTAGCCATATTTGTTGACACCGGAGGGTACTCATCAATCCCCAAATATTAAGTCTATTATCCATTCATTGCGGGAGTATCATATAGGTGTGTCTGAAAATAGTGGATATCCCCGAAATTCCAAGGGTTCATGATGTTCCCTGTCAAATTGGCCATTTGGGGGTATACACCATTTTCAGGCATCAAGAATTGATGTTTTCCAACGATGAAGACCCTCCAACCGCACCGGTTACACCAGCCATCACGGGCCCCCGGCCTTGCAATGCATGGGCAGCACCAGCTCCAAATCCGCGCTACCGTGCGCCACGGCACAGCAAGGCCTCACAGGACCAACAAAAACCAAAAACTGCACGCTTTGCCAAGGAAAAGCTGCAAGTTTGGATTTTTTTAGGATTTTTTTGCCCAGAAAAACTGGATGTCAATGGATCTCAAACATCAACTTGAGTGGATTTTGGATGTTTTTCAACAACAATTGAAAAAAAGGAAGTCAGAAAAAAACATGATAGATAGTCTCAGTAGATTCCCCATTTCTGGTGGGTTGACTAAGTGGAAAATTCCAAAAAAAAGATTCAGCAACAGCAAATCCAAGAAAAATAGGATGTCAAGCATCCCATTGAAACCAAATCCAATTTTCTTCTGGCAAGGTCGCAGCATCTCACCCTTTTTCAACCCTTTCCAGGCACTGTCACAGCACCCAACATCTTCACCACGTCCACTTTGGACACTGCTCCAGTTTCTACTCTCATGGTCCTTCGACATCGTCACCAGCACTGCCGCGCTACGGGCGCGACGGCAGCGCACGCCATCCACCACCCTGTTCCCTGGCGACGTCCAGCACAGCGGATCAAGGATGAAGTCGCGGAGCCATGCCTTGCTGTACCATGACTTCCTGAGGAATTGGATTGGGATTGGAGTTGACTTATTACAGTTTTTTTTGTGGGAGTTTGGCGGGAAAAAAAACAAGTTCAGATCTTGGGATGCGAACTACCATCCATAAATATATATATATATATATATCACAGAGTACCACTACGTACGACCTACAATGACCCATCCCCAACTGATCCATCAACAAATGCGGCCTTAAAGAGGTCCGAGGAACATACGCTAACAAAGGAAGCCCAGCCAGGGGGGCCACCAGCAGTTTGCTCCTCATGCCACCAAAGAGGATGTTCATGCGACGCGAACGCGAGGGCTCTTTCAGGAAATGCTTCCATACACCTTAAGGACAAAGAGCAAACCTACCTGGGATCTCAGAGACGTACATATTATATATATATACACATATATATATATACACACATACACATATCAGGAGGATTCTAGGTG
Source organism: Symbiodinium sp. clade C Y103 (assembly GCA_003297045.1). Taxonomy (NCBI): domain Eukaryota; class Dinophyceae; order Suessiales; family Symbiodiniaceae; genus Cladocopium; species Cladocopium sp. clade C. Next base: position 138,567 of record BGPT01001618.1, on the reverse strand, counting down.
TAATAGGGGTTATATATCACAGATAGGTTTCATGTAAAATAACAGCCACTTATACAACACTTCAGTGACTGGCTTGCCAGTCCTTGACAAACCAGGGCTAGAGGCTCCATCGGAAGGATGTTTTGGGACGTCTTGGCTAGATGTTTGCAGGTGAAAGGGCCCCATTCTGCTTGCTGTTCAAGCCATTCTTGTAGCTACTTAGAATCAAATAATATGTATATGTATATACGTATACTTACCATGAATTAGACCTGCTTGGTGTGAACCCCCACAAAAACTTGAAAAGTAAAAAAAAAACATGTCATTTGAATCAGCTCCCAGCATCCCCTGGGCTGCGCTTTGCTGCGCTCCGCCACATGCCACGCCAGCAGATTCTCAAAGGGCGTCCCTACTGCGCTGAGGACCACGCCAGAGCCACAGGCCGCGATGGCCCAACCCCAAACATCCTGGAAGCTTGGAGATGTGGTGAAAAATGGAGGAGTTATGTTCCATCAAATTGGGGATTTAGTTGGGGATATACAGGAGATATATATATATATACATATATATATTATATGGGACTTATTACTATTTGGCATATATAGTGGGATATCACGGAAGAATAATTAGTGGGGATATGTGGGGATATGATTTCAGAAGAATAGAGAAATAGTGGAAATATAATGAAGGATTTGATCGGAATATAATGAGAACATATTTAACGGGGGATATTGATCATATCCTGCGAGAATGGGGATGTTCTCGGAAGAAATGAACACAAACATGTCATTTGGGGATGTACAATGTGTCCCTCAGAGGTGTTTGCTAGTTGATGTTGCTACCAACAAAAACAGGTCCATAGATCTCCGAAAATCCGGCAGTTATTGGAGCTTGTTTATCCAAATTCGCTAATGATTTGAAGGAGCACCTTCTGAGGATATGTGATGGGAAATGGGGATATCACCTGCCCTAATGAGGATGCATTCTTGGGGATGTGATTTGAACAACATGGGGCGTTCAAAACTTAGGAATCCAATCGTGAGCCAAACATTGTATGGAGAATTGTGGGATACAATGGGATACATTCCCAGCAATATGGAAGGGGTACAATGATGATTAACCACTGGATTTGGTGGTACCCAATGTTTGGACATCCCCCATATATATTTCAATTTATATAATCATCCAAAATGATGGTTTAAAGCAGCAAATTTGGGGATTTAAGAACCAGGGTTTGAGTTTGAGTCACTACAAGAAAATGTGCAGCCGCTACAAGATGGATCTGACTTATCTTGCAAGGCGACGGCTGCTTCCCCTACATTTTATTTGAAATCCTATGATTCATCCCATCTCAACCAGGCTGGAGGGTTCAGCCTATCCCAAAAGCGTCCAAAAACATGTGTCATGATTCGCCACTTGGGATCCTCCCAACTGTGGTTGCACATAGAATCACATCGACATCCATTTATATAAATCAAAACCATATTAACCATAATTTCAACGAAATGAAACCATAATTTAAACCATGTTTGGATGATTTAAACAGTCAATCAATCAATCAATCAACCGATCAATCAATCAATCAATCAATCAATCAATCAGTTATGGACAATCCATATCCACCCATGCCCAATCCACCTTCTCTCCAGAGTGATCAATGTGCCGCACCCAACTGGTGGTCTTCAATTTGAGCCACTCGTAGCTGGTAAAGAAACTCATCAACGCCAAGACTTCTTGGGCCATGATGAAAGAATAGTTCTGAAAGCATCCTGGCAAAAATCACGGAAAAAGATGAAAAAAAATGAAAACGATCCTGGAACTAACTGGGATTGGCTCAAGACAGTGGATACTCACTATCAGAATGCTTTGATATAGATCACCAGTGACCTTTTTCGGGGAGGGCAAAGCCACAAGTGCGGTTTGGAAGGATCTCCTTCCAGTGGCGGTCCTCTGATGCCCGCTCTGGCATGAAGTTCCACCAATCTTTGGCCCAGTGCTTTCTGGTCGCGGTTCGCTGCTATCCTCGGCTGTTGATACTGCCAAAGGAAGATTCCTGCTGTGGCATGTTTTTCAGAGCTCAACAACGCAAATTTAAATCCAAGTATATCAAAAGTGCCTCATGAAGCTTGTTCCTGCTTCATGTTCGGTCCAAACAATCACGATCGTTGATCAAAAGAAGTGTCTCAAGACAAGTACATACAAGTACACACCAAGACAAAGAAGACAATATTGGAATACATTAGGATATATTTCGTATGTACTGTATCTGGACCCATGTTCAACCCCAAACCCAGGATTTCAATTTCTACTTTGTATTCATTTTCAGTTCCCAAACATGGGTCCAAATATGGGTGTCAAACTTTGAAGTTCGCTTCAGTCACCCACATGAAGAAACGCGCAAAAAAATGGAAAAAAAATGAAAAACCATGAAAAAACATTGCTTCCCAGCTCAGAATCTCATCATCGCGACAGAGCCGCACGTTATACAAGGGACTGTGCAAGGTCGCCTGCATCAGCCCCGCACTGGCACCGGCCAAAGCCTCGCAGCAAAGCGGTTGTTCTTCCAGGAATGGATAGCTGCTCGCCCAGCTGTGCAGCATCAGCCGAGTTGTGGTGTAGGTGTGGAACATGACCATGGCAATTCCGGCGTTGGCGGCGTAGGGCAGGATGCTTTTCGTGGAAAGACCTTTCAGCCCACTTTCGCGCACTTCTTTGCCTGGTCAAAAGAGAGATTGGGATGGATGGAGGAACTATGAACAACAAATCAGTCTCAGTTTTCATTGACTTTTTACCAAATCTCCAATGATTTGAACTCTTCCAAGATGGCTATGGCAAGCATTGCCCAAAAATTCTGCAAGTCAGCAACAGTTCCATCGGAAGAATTTGGTCCAACTGGGGTGCCCCAGAATGGTACTGTCTACTACCAGCAATCACCAGTCCTGCAGCAGTTTTCTGTGCATTCTGAACCTTAATATCTGACACACAGCTATATGAATTCCTATATGTACAAACATATTCATGTCTACATCTATTTATACGTATAACATAATTCTGAATATATATATATATATATGATATAATACATATATATATATAAGATATAATCTATATATAAGATATAATCTATATATAAGACACTGTATATATATAATATGTATATGATATGTATATGATATGTATATGATATGTATATTATACATGTATATATACACGTAATTACACGTATCTGTCTGTCCAATATGCAGCATGCATGTACTAGGTTGGATTGCCCAGTTGCGCATAGCTTCCACCGTGGATATTTCCTTTTGTCTGAAGGGATCCAAAGGACTGATAACCTGCCGCCGAAAGAGCTTCAAGGGGTTCTTCATGTAGGCTTCCTGAGATCTCAAGCCGAGCACAACTGGTGAAGACGAGGCCAACCTCATGTTTGTGAATAGTATTAAACTAAGTGTCTCATACGTAGATGCCGCATATCTATGGGAAGTCTGTGGCCAGGAATATGTTCTTCCTCCATCAAAGTGGCTCTGAATTCGCCTGCTTGCCTAGCGTTTTTCAGTTACTTCGCCCTGCATGGCCAGTGAGTCAAATCGGCTCAATCTCTTATTTTGTGTGGTCAAACCCCATTAAGAGCAAGTTCCCTCGCAAGGTTTCTTGGCGAAACCAAAGTGTTTGCGATAAAATCCACATGTATGGTGCTTAAATAACTGATTTTGTGGATTTTACAACCCACTTTTTCCAGAACCCCCGTGCTTTTTCGTTGTAATTTTATGCAGTTCTGGTGAATTCCGGCCAGCCCTGAACGTGCCGCCCAGGCGCCAACGACAGGGCCGCCTTGGCCTTTGCGAAAAGCACGCCCTTCTTGGCGCCCAAGAGACACAATTTGGCCACCGCTAGCGCCTTCCGGGACAAGTATATCCTTGATATTCCTTAATATGGATCAATAAGGATTGGTTGAAGGGAAAATCTACAGGAAACCATGGCTTTCCCCATCAAATATAGGGATTTCCATTAAAATTTCCCTCAAAACCAATCCAATGATATCCCGCTTATTGCTACTGCATGACTACTATATATTGCGTCTGGCCCATGGTCTGCAACAGTTTTCACAAACTAGAGCACGATTTTTGCACGGAGGAAAACACCAAAGAGCACGATCTAGAGCACGATTTTTGCACGGAGGAAAACACCAAAGAGCACGATCTAGAGCACGATTTTTGCACGGAGGGGAGCACCAACTAGCACGATCTAGAGCACGATTTTTGCACGGGGGAAAACACTTAAGAGCATGATCTAAAGCACGATTTTTGCACGGACGGGAACACCAAAACAGCACGATTTAGAGCACGATTTTTGCACGGAGGGGAGAACCAACGGCAGAGCCCACACNAAAGAGCACGATCTAGAGCACGATTTTTGCACGGAGGAAAACACCAAAGAGCACGATCTAGAGCACGATTTTTGCACGGAGGGGAGCACCAACTAGCACAATCTTGAGCACGATTTTTGCACGGAGGGGAACACCAAAATAGCACGATTTAGAGCACGATTTTTGCACGAAAGAAATTGGGAAAAATGCATGAAATTCCGTGTGCTCCTTTTGAAGAGGTTTTCATAGGAAATCCATTTTCCGACTGTTACAGGCCATGGGCTTGACCCAAACTATATACACCTGTCACCCTATGATCGTGTCATACCAATGTCAACTCCGGATTAACAACCTCGGTTGATTAATTGCACAGGTTACTTGCAAATCGTAAACTTCTAGTACAGTTACAATTGATACCCCGGGTGGTTTATATACTCCTGGCTCAACATTATTGCTAGTAAATCCCCTTCAAATCCCAAATGTGGCTGGTTCATCCCCACTATAGCCCATTGAATATATCCCTATAATATCCCAATTTATTGGTAATTTCCTCATTGGTTGCCAATTCCACCATCTTCATCCATATTCCCCCATTATATGCCCATTATAATATGCCCATTAAAAATATCAATTATATCTCCATGTCATAGATGTGAAAAAACCCAGGGTTTCCGGGCCGGAAAATAATCAAATGGTGGGTGTCCACATCCTCTTGTATGTTTACGGGCGGATTTTGTGGACTTGTATTTTTGTGGGAGGGTATGGGGCCCCATTGATATCATTGATATCACCATGTTTGTTACGTTCAAATCCCTATTGCGAGTACCCTCCGGTAATCAAACATGGCGATGGACAATACCATATCGATAGATGATATTCCAGCAAAACAATTCCATTTATTGGATAATTCCCAGCTTGCCACGTTTGATTACCGATGGGTAATCTTTGACATCACCATGTGTGTTGATTGAATCATGTTAGATCCTTATTATTCACTATAAATTTGTGATAGTTCTACTTTACAACCATGGTGAATCACTATAAAAACCGTTACCCTCCAGCAATTAAACAAAGCTATGGCAAATCACTATGGTTCACAGGTAAATCCTCTATAAATGGTCCATGTTCATCCATTTTCCATAGCTATCTTAAACTACCAGAGGGTGTCGGTATTATAGATAAAACCACCATTTCTAATAGGTAAATCACCATAAATCATCTATAAATGGGTCATTCCCCATTCCACCGCTGCTCGTCCCCGCCGTCCCCGCCTTCACTTTCACTGCTATCAACATCGGTATCAAGGCCATGCCGCCTACTGGCCGTAGGACGGCCACCAGCGCGCGAGCCTTGGGGGAAACCCTGGTTGGGGACCTGAAAATGATGGGAAAACCATGGAAAAGCCACAGTTTTATCATAAAATGTTCATCATGTTCCACTTACATTATGCATGTTGATGCATGTTTCTTTGGGGGAAAAAATGGACAGACCCATACAGTATATGGAAATGGATCCTTTTTTTTTGTGTCCATAGAGAAATCATCATATGGACAGGGAATTACCAAAGGTTCTGGATATATAATAATGAAATATATATATATATATATATGGAGGTTTCCTAAAATAGGGGTACCCCCAAATCATCCATTTTAATAGGATTTTCCATTATAAACCATCCATTTTTGGGTTTGACGTACCTATGATTTCCCCATGTTTTTGGAGGGAGAAGATCTGACAACCAGCTATGTTGGCGCGAAAACCACTGCAACACGATTTGGGGATCGACTAGGACCATGATTCCCTCGCTTTCACACCAAAATAGTTGGTATAAGTTCTATGCGTGAGACCACCCCATACCGGAAAATATCCTGGAAAATCACGACCACCCCAAACCGGATACTGCCAACAATTCCAGTTGCCAAACGAGCTTTTGGGGATTCTTAGGGTTCCCAAAAGCATATTATAAAAAGTAAATCACCATATCACCAACAATGTTCAGCTGCGATGAAGTCTGGCATTTTTGCAAGTATCCATTGCTGTAGGTAAGCCCGAAAATTGTCTGCAGGTTCAATCCCCATTGTTGGCTTGAAATCCATCAAAGTCCCAACGTTGACCGTGAAATCATATTAAATCCAATTTGTGTGTTGGTTAAACTCCCTTGACATCCCATCTTTCAAATTGGTTATATGGGTTTGTTCAAAATAAGGGATACCCCCAAAACTATGGCAAGGGGAAACATGATTTTCTTCACTGTTCCCAAGAAAATTAGACCTGAATCATATTGTTGGTTCATTAATTATATCCAATATCGCCATTATATCCCCGGATAGCTTGATATCATGATAAACCCATATCCCGTTGCATAATCATAAACCCAGATCTCATTAAAATATATCCCACTAAATCCGACATATTTTCCCATCCTCTGAAACAAAAACGCATCGAGCCGCCACTCCGGCCGACACGGCGGCAGCATCTTGCTGCCGGCCCTCGAGGTCCAACACCAGCAGTGCTTCATCGCTCTGCGCGATCCAAGCGCAGACTTACTGCGGGGAGATTTTTCCTATACCAAAAACATCCAAAAACAGTATATACTGTAATTCATAACAGCCATACTAACATTACATTAATAAATACTGTTTAATTGTGATAATAATATCTTTGTAGTACTGATACTGGCAATAATAGAGTTATAATAGTAATGATAATCATCATGTGCATTGTCGTTTCTGGCTATCACAAGATAATAGTAATATATAGGAATGATAATCATGATCATTCTCTTGTCGGGTATCACAAAATCAGATCTCAATAATTGGCAACTGAAATGGGTGTCGACTGGCCCCTTTCTTGGAGGTAACCTACTTTCGGACAAACCTGAAGTTTTCATGGCCAATCTGTGATGTTTCAATTAGCCGATCAATATGTCCCTCCATTGATGGCCAAAGAAAGACAAAATATTAACCTACACATCCGGTCGGTGTACCCAGCCATATTCATCGTCACTATGGTTTAAATATGTTGGCGAACATGTTTAAATCCCTATTTCCGATGATCAATTGCCCCGATTTTTTGATGAAATCCCCATTTCCCGTTTGCATTGGTCGAATCCACATCTTTTATGGTTAAGTCCCAATTTGACTATAATCAATTTGTTGATTCAATCCCCGCTTGACCCCACAAAAATGATTACATATGATTACCCTGTAGCTTTCCACATCTATGGTAGTTTACAGGAGGGCAAATTGTCGGGTGGCACAGCCCCCAACCCGTGCCTCAAAGGACACCGTGTTGCGGCCGGCGGTGGCCTCTGTAAAAACCTGCTGGGAAGTGATTTGGTTGGCGATGATTTTCATGGAGGTTTCCCAAGTCATGGGGGTACCCGGATACCCCAAATCATTCAAAATTAGTTCATTTTAGTATTGAAACTTGAAACCCATGGTGATTTGGGGATTCCCCACTTTAAGAATCACCGCTAATCTAATGGGAAAATATTAGATTATAAACATGGTGGTTTCAGAAGAAAATCCCATCAAAACGGAGATTTCGGAGGTTATTTCCCCATACCATTTTCCCACATATATAATACGATCACAATTGAAATGGTAGCTTACGTCAAGTTATATCCCAATTTGTTATAGACACTCAAAAATAAACATGAAATCCCCGTTTTGGTTGCATAAGCGTCTACTTTTTCTTGGTTTAACGTACACATTGGGGGTTTCTTAAAATGGGGATGCCCAAGTCACCATTGTTGTTGCAATACTAAAATTGTCATTCATGACTTGGATGATTCGAGGGTACCCCCATGACTTAGGAAACCTCCATATGATGCCAAAATTGTAGATGAAATATTATGAAATGCTGTATCATCAGTTTTATACCTATATATATATATATATATGGATACATGTGGATTCTATGGCCAACCAACCATTCACCCACCAAAATGGGCTTCCCTTGTCATATTTCCTCTCTTTATTTGTGGAGATCCCATGCCGCCTTCCTCAGTTCCTCTGGAGTCAAGGTCAGCTTCAAGGAGTGAGCCAGCGCGCAGAACTCCTGGACTTTTTTCGGATCCAGCGAGGGGGAAATCTCTAGAGAAATGCTGGAAACATCGGAAATCTCGGGAACAAATGATAGGAAAATGGTGAAAAAAATGGGATAATCATAGGATTTTACCTTCAACAATTGGGGATTAGAATGGAACAACTTTGTACAAACCAATATGGGATGGGTCAAAACCATTTCAAAACCTTCAAAACCTATAAAGAAACCATATTTGGGGGAGATGAACATCAATAACTTGACCCATAGCCCAATTGGTTTGACTGAAAATTCATGAAAATGCCATCAACTTTGAAGTTTTTGAAAGTCCAGGACAAGAACTCAGTGCATCCGAAAGAGGCTTGTGTTCAGTGAGAAACCCACCTTTCAGGACATCCCTGGAAAAAGAAAGGAATCCCCACAGAAAGTCTGAAATAATATTGTCGTACTATGTTGTACTGCACATTGCTGGGTTTCATTTCGAAAGATTTCAGGCATGACCAGGGAGAACAAGTCCAACCAATGCCAGAATCTCCATCTCATGGAGATTACTAGATACATATATCAAATATCAAATTAATTACTCAACAGGATGAACAAGCATGGCCAACATTCAAGAAACAGATAAGATGTCTTGGATAAAGACGAGCATAGGATTCGCACCTATATTTCCCTGCTCAAGGTCGCTCCTGAAAATTGAGTTCCGAAGTAGCATCCTCTCCAACCCGTGCATGTCGGCTGTATAGATCATGCAGCGCAGCTCTCTGTTCGGTCGACAGCTCGGGGGCCATCGAAGGGAATCACAGCCGGGACCCGGCCGGCCGGCCGCCAATGTGGCAGGTATGACATGGGCATGGGTCAAAACAAGGCAACACTGAAATCTTTGGAGACTTGAAACAGCAAAACGACCCGGGGACTTGTGATGAAGTCAGCAAAAGTTGGGTCGTGTGGTAGCCTCTGGTCAGAAAATGGCCATTGATAGTTGATTTTCCCATTGAAAATGGTGATTTTCCATAGTTATGTTAGTTGGGTAGCCCATACTAAACTCAAATCCGTCAGATTCTTCTCAAATTTTGACCCACAGCCACATGGCTTCCCAGATCCCAGCCGATTTCGGATGGTCTTGAGCTAAAGGCTTGCAGATCTCTCACGACCAACGGTTGGGGCACACCCAAATTGACCATGGACCCCAAAATGGCCAGAATCAATAGCAACATCATTTTCCTTCGTTCCTGTGAATATTAACTATTCCTGAGACATGTATATTTTTTGATCCTGCATGTTTTTGCTGATGCCATCTGATGCCACTATTTTTTTGGATACTTCCAGAATTGGACAAAAAACTATGCTTTCCTGAGTAGATTTTCCCTCTAACTGATCCTTTGAGTGCAAAAATATCCCGATAGTCCCCGTATGTTCATGGTCAAATCCCCAAGTCGTTCCAATTTTTACAAGGTGCCTCAACCAAACGATATGTAAGTTGACTTAGAACTTGGTTAAAGTTTGGGCTGATCCGGGGGATATGACATGATATAACTTTACTTTTCATGGGTTCAAAAACCCAAGTTATAACTGCTTGGGGGTGCATCCCACCTAGTAGATGGGCGATACCCCCAGTTTTATATGGATAAAATCACCACTTAATAATGGGATTATATATCTGGGTTATATATGGATTGTGGGTGTGCCTGAAAGTAGGGTATACCTCCAATAAAGGCCATTGAATAGGGATAATGATCATAACCATTGGGTTTAGGGGTACACTATTTCCAGACAAACCCATACCCTCTGGTAAACTAACATAACTATGGAAAATCACCATTTTTAATGGGAAAATCAACTATAAATGGCCGTTTTCGATAGCTATCTTAGTTTACCAGAGGGTATAAACTAAGTGGGGCGCCTTTGTTTCTTGGACCCCGGCCTGCCACGCAGCTGCTCGTCCTCCAAGTCCTGCCTTAACGCCTCGAGGGCATCAGCCAGGCTACCTGGCACGGTGACCCGATGACCGGTCTTTAGAATGCTAAGGTGCCATGGAAGTGGGATATATAACCAAGAAGAATAGGATTTCACCAACTAACATAAGAGATATGCAATCACCACCCGTTTAGCAGGGGGGGACGTTATCCAAATGTAACGGGCATTAATAACGTCATTTTGGGGGGGGACGTTCTATATAAATAAAAGATTTCAATTTAAGAAATTGACGTTTGAAATGTAAGTCCGGCATTTAAAGGTACCCTGGGTTTTTTGGAGGGGACCTTTAAATGTAAGATTACAATTTTAAAAAAAATGACAAAAAAAAATGTAAGAAATGCAAACGAAAATGTAAAATGATTGCATAAAGGTCTTCAAATAGCTGCAGAATTGCATAAAAACAAAAATGTAAACAGAAAGTTTGTAGGACCCCTATATGCTTGTAAACCTTGATACATTCTACATTTTTTTGATCATTTCAACATGTAGTATAGAGGTAGTTGAGGTACATAATCTCTTGCAAAATGTGGGAAAATCTTTGAATCACAAAAAATGTAAATTGATATGTGGAAGGTCATAAAAACAGATACCTGAGGTCCATAATTCCTTGCAGAAAGTCCTCATACAAGACAATAAAAGACACAATAAACTCATGTAGCCATCAAATACCTGAGGTCCATAATTCNCATAATTCCTTGCAGAAAGTCCTCATACAAGACAATAAAAGACACAATAAACTCATGTAGCCATCAAATACCTGAGGTCCATAATTCCTTGCAGAAGGTACTCAAACTAGACAGTAAAAGATATAATAAACTCATGTAGCCATCATTCATACACCTTAGTCACCTTAGGTCCGTAATTCCTTGCAGAAAGTCTTCAAACAAGACAGTAAAAGATACAATAAACGCATGTAGCCATCGTATACCTGAGGTCCATAATTCCTTGCAGAAGGTGCTCAAACAAGACAGTAAAAGANCATCGTATACCTGAGGTCCATAATTCCTTGCAGAAGGTGCTCAAACAAGACAGTAAAAGATGTAATAAACTCATGTTTGTGGCTTCAGGTACGGATGTATTTGATTTCAAGTAGATTTCAACTATATCCTGAATGAGGTACATTTGAGGTGCATTTGAGGTCCATTTGAGGTACAATTGAGATACGTTTGAGGTACGTTTGAGGTCATATAGTTGCAATTGTGACCTTCCCCCCCCTCTCCCCCCCGCTTTGGGAAAGGGGGGGGGCGACACACGGAATCTACGGACATTAATCCCCCCCTTTTCCGCAACCAAAATGTAATCCGTCCGTAGCCTGTTTTTTGACGTCGGGGGACGTTCCACAAACCGTAAATACATTTAAATTTGAGGGGGGAGGGGTATGAGGAATAGCCCGTTCCATTTGGATACTGTAACGTCCCCCCCTTTTTGGGGCACGGGAGGGGTGGTGATGATATGCATATGTTATATATTCATACATGCTGAGATATAAATCGAATTAAACGGAAACATAATGAAATGTAACCAATAAATTGTGCAGAGATAATATTGGGGATACAAGGGGGTTATAATGGGTATATAATGGAGATATCCGGGACTTTAACCAACATTCAAACATGATGTTCAATGGGATTCAAATAGGATATGATTCGGGGATATACCGGGAACACAAGCAACAAATTATGAGAAGATCTTAGGGATGTAATTTGCATAGGTAAGGGACTCACTTGCGCACTCAAAAGTAACTCACCTTCGCACTCATGGTTTTGTACCATTTCTTATCATGTTTGACTCACCTGCGCACGCACACTTTGACTCACCTGTACACAGGGGTAGGGTGGGGTTGGGGTTGGGGTGGAGATGCTTCGAAGACCTCACGGCATGTCTCTGTACATCTCCTGTTCCGTTCACCTATGAAAGCAGCTGCTCGCAGCCGCTGGATAATTTGGGAATGGTGGATCCTATTGCTTTAGGTAGATCATTCATAATGCTTGTAAAACAATATAGGAACCACCAGCCACAATTTTACCATTCTTTTCGGGGGTCCATCTTGGGGGTATAGACATGTATAAACCACCAATCCATATGGGTGGTTTATGACATCGCTTTACCAACATTGCTGTCATCACTTCATCCCACTGGCCCCCCACCTGCTGAGGCCAACGTTTGGTCCGTGATGCCCGTGAGTTCCGAACAGAAGCGGGTGATGGGCGTCCTCTAGAACCATCATCGAGCGAAAACATGCGTCAATTGGATGACTATAGATACTGTATGATACTATACAAACAGAGAAGGAAAATCAGAGAAATCAACTCTGATACAAATAGTATGAGGGATGTCTTGACCCAAGACATGGTTTCCGGTGTCTAGATCTACTTGTGGGTGCATCCCACTTAGTAAATGCACGGTAACATGTAACAACTCCACTATACCTTACCTATAGATGAAATATCTCCAGCTGTACATGTATATTGTATATATACATGCATTGGTTGTATGCATGGATTCGAAACCACTCCAGCCATTCTCCACGGAATGGACGGCTCCTTTCATTTTTGCAGTAGTGCTGCCTTTCGTAGGCCAATCGATTATCCTCTCATGCTGCTGCTTGTCGCTGGCAGTTCAATTTCGCCCCGGGGTCAGAACCATGTGTATCCTTGACCGTGTTAAAGCTTTCGCTTAGTCACCACAAGCTTAAACCTTGTAGTTAGAAGGTTCAACAATTGGAGTATCTACAATGATCATATCATTTCGAGAATTGTAAATCATGGGATTGCCACGGATTGCCCCTTAACACCCAATGATCATGGTCACAGGACTACTTCTTTAAGATCACCATGTTTCCTCTCCACTTTTTTGCAGATCTTTGGGACCATTTGACAGGAGTCAACAAGGAGTACCCCTGAAAACAAATGACTTTGTCAAACATTGCCAAATTCTGCGTTTTTTCAACACCTTTCAATTTTGATAAATATACCCATCACATCATACACGCTGGGTAGCTCACCACTGGCTTTCCCTGTTGACACTGACCAACAAACTTGCATGATTGCTGGGTGCCTAACTTCAGGAAATCATCATCATATTCACACATAGATGATCATAGATGTAGTTGTGTCCCCCATCAATCCCCATTACTGTATATCTCCCGTGTAGCCACCATTTCCCGATTATATCTCCACATGTTTTTTGCATCTCAACCTGATATAATCCTGGCCTATGCCATATATTGGGAACTGTAGTCACCATTCATTTCTTTCGGCAACAGAAAGTGGCCCTCATTGATCCCCGTTCTATCTCCATGTATCTCCATATATCTTCCAGGTAGCCACCATTTCAATGGATTGGTTTAAGGAAACAATTGCAGGGAAAGCCCCATATATTTCATAGGGAAAAATCCATGGTTTCCTCTAAATTTTCCCTTGAACCAATCCAATGACAATTTCCTTCAAGAAACCCATGCTATACCCAGAGGCTCCAGCCTTAGCATCGTAGATGACGTAGGAGAACTCGATGATCTCCACATCATCGCTGTGGACCTGGAGGATGCGAGAAATATGTGTTCTCGCACCATCGTGGCGATCAGCGGCAACAGTACATTATGTATATTATATATAGGCTATTTATATCATGTATCATTACATTGAAATATATATATATATATATACATATAGTAACCCTGTTTTCAGAGGAACCCAAATGGACAACCACATTGTTGTATGTATATCGTTTTCTAGGCAAAGTGCAAATGGTCAATGGATTCGAACCCGACTGAGCTACCACTCACCAGGTCCCACAATGGTGGGATCACCGAACATTTTCAGGGGTATCAATGGGGGAATGGATGGTGGTTGCGAATTGAGCAAAATTGTCCTCATGTGTTTGAGGGGCTGACACCCCTACCACTGATCGCATAAATGTGTGCTCAGTTTCCTGTAGTTGAAGATGTACATTCAGAGTGCTAACAGGTGCTTTTTCACCGGAGCTCAGTAAAGGTATGGCTAGAAAATGCGGCAAAGCAAAATGTGGTCACCGTCTCTGTCACCTTTAGTACCACCACTTTCCACCGATCTCCCGCCTGGCGTTGTTCACCATCATCGCAGGTCCATTCAAAGTCCTGCCCAGTGGCGATCCAGGGATACACCTAGGGAATCCTTCGGTTAAGGTCATTAGAAATGGCCATATGGACTCCAATTGACGGAAGAATTGAACTTCATCAGCAACACAATTTTTTCAGTTTTGGCGACAGAAACGATTGGTGTACATTGCAACGATTGGGTCAATTCGCCGCAACAAAACACTATGCAGAAAGTGAATGAGTAGCCCCATGTTTCTGAAGATTTCTGTCCATCCTTGGGGTCAAGACGTCCCAAAGCTGTGTCCATCACCCCACAAATCATAGACGAGTTCTTCCCAGAACCTCCACCAAACCGGTTGGATCCAGGTGGTTTAGATTTCTGGTATCCTCTGCGGGATTACATAACATGTGTATGTATATATATACATATGTTGTATACTATATATATGTATACATTGCATACTATATATTTACACATTGCATAGTATATATGTATATTGCCTATAACATACATAAGCAAATCTCACTACCCACCGAAATCACGGAGCCCCAGGACCACCGCTGCCCAGGTACTAAGCAAATGAAAATCTCCGCCGCTACGGAGTTTCGCTTGGGCTTCGGTGGTGGGCGCCTGAGGCGACAATGAGACCTCTGTATGTTGGATTTGATGCTGGAATTACCCTCTGGTAAACTAACATAACTATGGAAAATCACCATTTTGAATGGGGAAATCCACTATAAATGGCCATTTTCAATAGCTATGTTAGTTCACCAGAGGGTATGTGTTATTATTGGCTCACTTAGCTATATACATTTTTTAGTGGATGCCTATCTATGATTTGTACCTATTCATTATCCAGCAATCGGTCAATCCATCCATCCATCCATCCATCCCGCCATCCACCCACCCTCCCACCCACCTACCTGTGGGTCCAAATTGAGCTACCCTCGTTTCGGGTGGTATGTTCACACAAACCAATCCATATCCACAGGTTGAATCTGCACGCATCGTGCTGTTACAAAAGATTTCCCGTTCCCATTTGCTTATTGCTTTTCCAGCAAGGTCTCGGCCCAAATCCTACCAGATGGTGGGCCCGTGTCAGCTGAAGTTTGGGAGCTCGTTCAACTTGTGCCATGGAAATCACTGTGTTTCGTTTCCCTCCTCTCGCTGGATGGTGCTGAATATGGTCCTTGGTGCTGCCTACGTTTGTGATGGTGCCATTTCTTCTTTGGATGCTAAGATTGTAGAGTTTCCTGCCTTGATCAGAGACCTGCCATCGAAGGTTTGGTCTTTCCATGCNCTACGTTTGTGATGGTGCCATTTCTTCTTTGGATGCTAAGATTGTAGAGTTTCCTGCCTTGATCAGAGACCTGCCATCGAAGGTTTGGTCTTTCCATGCCTTGCTCGTTCAAGCATTGTGGTTGACGCGGTTCTGCCCCGATCCAGACTGGTGGACAGTTTCAGCTGCATGGAAGCACTTGTCTTCCCATCTACTTGTGGAGCTCCTTGCTGAGGCTGGCAGGAGCAGGTTGTGGACTTC
>BGPT01001618.1:65862-121540 GCA_003297045.1 Symbiodinium sp. clade C Y103 | reverse complement strand
TCTGTGTTTTTCCCGCCTTTTCATTTTCCAGGTAGAAGCATGCCTGTTCCCTGCCCACGCACAGCATCGCACAGCTGGCAGGAATAATCTAGTTAAGAACTCACTTTGGAGCACAATGCTTACTCCTCTGTGGGCTGTTCAATCCGTTAATGTCTGTCAGCAGCTTGTGAAGCATCCATGGCAGGTGGCTNGGCCCGGGCTAACCTGTCCACCAGCTCAGACCTGGAACCCTCGGCACCATCGGCACTGCTGCAGCCGTGCCATGCTGCCACACAATCGTCCGCGCTATATATGTACATTTATGTATATAAATATGTATATCCCCATGAAACCAACATAGTATCCCCAGATTATGGTCACATCGTCAACATATCATCAACATCTTATCCCAAAATTCTTGGTGAAAGTCCCCCAGGATTTTCCAACAACGACCCTGGCCCTGACCCATCCGCCCCAGGGGCTGGGTGTAGGAAGGCATAGGCGAAATCCTTCACCGCAGCGCCCATGAATCGCGTGGCGCCAGATGGCAGCAGGGCATCCGCCAAGGTGTAGAGGTCGTGATTGCCTCGAGCAGAACAACATTGGTTGCTTTATTTGGATAATATATATATATATATGTATATATGGTAGAGTACTATTCCATCTCTTTTTCAATGTTGCATGATGTATATATATATATAAACATAGTATTATAAGTAATATTTGCAGAAAAAGGTGGGAACAACTCCCACCTATGTTGCTATGATCGCCCGGTTTTGGCACCATGGAATCATGAAATAGATGTTGTACCAACTGGTGACATCGATGGAAGAATTCCATAGATTTCTATGGATATCAAGGGTGAAGTGCCCGTGGAGGAAGATGTCATGATCCTAGCCCCAAAAACGATTCAGTGTACAAACCATGTGAAACATGGATTAAATAGAACACCTTTCTGCTGTTTAGCAAAAAATACTGTTGTGTTGACTGTTTTTTTCCCCGTACTTTCAAAGGCTTTCCCCATGCTATTGGACACCCATGCATGGCTTGCGTCAAAGTGACCCATCATTGCCAGGACATTGTGCGGAAAACTGACAGTCAAGTTTCGCACGAATTCCTTGGCTGCTTTGTTTCCTACGAATGGTGGAGCTTGAGTTTGCTAGCCAAGTCGGTTTAGTTGAATAGTACTAGGTCAAGTATCATTTATGGTGACTATATAGATATACTTACATGGTTACCGTTTTTTTTGTATAGTTTTACATATGCTGATAAATTGGTCGCACCACTTCGTACGGATGTGCAATTCGGTGGTTGTCAATGCCAAGAGCGGGTAGTACAACTCTTGGAGGACTGGGTGTCCAAATCTCGCTAAGACATGTCAAGGGCTTTGGGAAGTTATGAATTCATTCACACTTTTGCAGCATTGAACGACAAGTTCATTTGACATCATGTGACTTCACCCATAGATCGGCAGATTACTTGCCTGAAGCGGTGAAATGCCAGCAAGCGTCAAGGACTTGCTTTCCAAACGGTCCACGATCTACCTTTTATTGGAGAGGGCGCTGCAGGTCCCACAGCAAGGTTTGAATATATATGCACCACATGAGTCACAGGAGAGGGAAAAATGGCTTTGCTAAAAAAGAAGGGTATATTCCGCATGGCCCATTCAATTCTGGGGGCAGTCGATTTTTTGCACAAACCTATGACTGGGCAGTACCCTCTGCAGCCAAGGTCTGCAGAGTGAGTACATCAATCCCAGTAGTTGTTTCACTGGAAAATCTTTCAGGACTACAGGCGTTGACAGGAGATCATCGTACTACATATTCTACCTATATTCACGTGTATTGTATATTTATTTATTTATTTGTTACTGTCTTATTTAAAGATAGAGAGAGAGAGAGAGTCATTCAAACATGCTCTAGCTTGCAGAATGTACACACACACAGATATATATATATATAATGATTATTGACCGTTTTTGCCCCATCCTTCCCTCCCCCTGAGCCAAAGACCATCAAAGACCACTGCTGTGGTGCCGGGTCACATAATCCCCCATGAAGACCAAAGCTGACGTCTCAGTACCTGTCCAGGTCCAGGACTGCAAATCCACCAAGTTGCTCCTGCGAAACAGGCTGGCGTGAAGGGATGGTCGGGGATAGGACAATCAAAGTGAATTCAAACACTATATATGCAACATATACATATATGAGAATGGATCAGTATATATACACATAGATAGGATGGATCTATATGTTATGTGCACATATATGATGGATATATATATATATATATATTTGTTTGTTTTCTATGATATATGATATTGGTATTATATCTATATCTATATGTATATATATGTATATATATATATGCAGATACCGTATCTTACTGTGTGATTTCATGCACATCCCATGATTTCAAGCCACTGCCACCAGGATCAATGTGTTCCCATGGCTTGATGCGGAAAACCATGGGCTGTTTTATTGGCATTTTAGGTAGAGCACTAGCTATTTCACTGGATTGGTTTAAGGGAAAATTTACAGGAAACCCCTATATTTCATGGGAAAAACCATGGTTTCCTGTAAATTTTCCCCTTAACCAATCCATTGACTATTGGACAGAATCAACAACGAACAGAAAAAGAAAAGTTCGAACAGGTGGCAACTAACATGGCCCTATCATCTTACAGCAGTCAAGGCTTCCAACATAGAAGGAAGGCCACTAACATGGCTGTCATTGTGTTCCATCGCACGTACACATGAATTTTCAAAAAAGGACGCTGCTGACATAGCTATTCATGTTTGTTTTTTCCATTTTACCATTTTACATCATTTTACATCATATTACAATACAACCAACGTGGACAATACGTGCCAAAACCATATAGAACACATTAGAACACAATAGTGTGGATGGCCCAGTGCTCTGCTAACATGTAACATGGCAATCATATGCAATCATCATCTCAACACAGAACTGTATACATAAAACCCAACATCACGTAATATTTCATGGGGGACTACCCTCCGGTAATCAAACGTGGCAATCGGAAATCCCTCATAAATGGAGGTTTTAATGGGAAAATCCCCTATAAATGGTGGATTTTCTATTGCCATGTTTGATTACCAGAGGGTAATCAGGGGGATCAATATTTGTCAATTTGTCAATAACCCATGAAGTCCGGGGCTGTTGGTTTGCCAGCTTAGGCTAGACGGTCAAACCTCCTAGGATTCCACAGCCCGCTATCACTCCTTGAAACCCATTGCTTCGCACAGTGGATGTCCGCATGCAAATCACCAATCACGAATATCTCCTGGCAATGAACACAAGAAATCTCTTCTCTAGGCACACTTCTCACCAAAAGCAATAAGTGAGTCCATCTTCATTTCCAAAGCCGGAATCTAAGTTTTTAGTTAGTCTTTCATTGCAAACATTCCCCAAAGAACAAGATCTCGAACATGTATCCAAACATTATATTGCTGCTGGTAGTTGCTGGTTAGTTATAAAAATCCCATTAAATATGATATTTACTTAAATCGCAATATAATTCCTAAAAAAAAGTAAAATATCCCATAGTTGTTAGTTCTCATATCAATATCCCATGAAATCCTGTTGAATCTTCATGACCCACTGTGTTCGCCTCGACAGCCTCGAAGCCCGGTGGTTTTAAGGACTTCGATGCGCCTGCCACCGGGTTTTGGGATGGAAAAGATCTCAGAAAAAATCGTAGGGAAACGGTTGGGATGAAAATGTCACAGGAAATTGCATTAAAGTGCCAATGATTTTCATCCCAAAATTTAAAAATCCAATTTAAAGTGCCAATGATTTTCATGGTTGGAAAGAGATCATTAAAAATCCAATTTAAAGTGCCAATGATTTTCGAAACCAATCTCCCTAAATCCAGTTAGAATCCCAAGCACTGTTCTGAAGGGAAATCTATACGGAGTTCTAACGCTCACCTGCTGCCGCCCCAGGGGCGGGATCCAAAGGGAGCAACCCCCTGCAACAAGATCCGACGGGGCCATGAAAATTCAAGCCTTGAATAGTGACCAAAGAACCCCAGCATTTGCCATGCTCCAAAAAAAACGAAGGGTAAAGCAATCTTTTTTGAGTTTCCATTTTCCACCCAAAAAATCCAGCGGACGGATGTGACGTTCATTTGGAATCAGGAAGTGCACTGCCTCAGTGATCTGGAAATAATCCAAGCACTGGGATGCATTGGTAATCCAAATTTGTAGCACCAAATATGCAATACATACATCCAAGAATCATCCAGGTAGAAAATCTAGCGAAAGTGAGAAACCTGCGAAGTGCTGCAGTGATGTTTATCAACATTCAGCAACTCACGGTGGATGACTATGGGCCAAACTGGCAAACTCCTAGGGGCGGCTGCATTTGGGGGACTCCAGAAATCCCCGTGCCTCTGTTGAGACCATAGAGGCAAAACGTCAGCCGCAGGATGCAACTGCATCCATATCCAATCACTCTCATGGGCAGCTTGTGGCATCAGGAAAGCAGGAAGCGACGCGGCAAATATGTGATCAATCCACAAGGATCAGGCGTTGTGAACGGAAGGTTTTGAGCTTGGGATTCTTCAGAACATATTCACGACTTAGTTAGTGAGTGGTTTCAACCCCAACCAACTATTAAGTCGTTTGGGATCAGCCCAGGATGGAGGAAAAAACATATCTCAAACCATCAAGCAGCGAAATTATATTGTATGCTTGCTAGTAATGACAAAACTGTGCATGACGCCACGCAGGATCACAAAGCAAAGAGTATTTTGAGCCTAATGAGGCACACACGCACACAGAAACGTGGGGTTTCCTAAAATAGTCCCCAAATCATCCATTTATCAGTCGGATTTTCCGTGCTATTGGTCATTGGATTGGTTTAAGGGAAAATTTACAGGAAACCTCTATATTTGATGGTAAAAACCATGGTTTCCTGTAAAATTTCCCATTAACCAATCCATTGAATTGGGGTGCCAGTTTCTTTATCGTCCCAGGTTAAGGGACTTTGACTTCGATGGGTTTTCTCATCTGAGCACCGCTGATGTTGATTGCCTCTGCCGGGCGGATGAGAGAGCTTCCAGGATTCCATAGCTGCTAGTGATAAGGCGTAATGATCTCAAACAAATCATAAAATCCCCTATGACTACAAACCAACGAGGGTCTCAAATTTTTGGGACCTGCCAATCTGTCAAGCCGGTGCACATTCTCTGAGGATCTGGGATATCTCCATTTATTTTTCCAGACCCTCCAGCCCTGGATCCATTGGTGGATGCGACGGTATAAACCACAGAAGGCCTGGCTACGGGGTATCACCCAGTTTACACCACCTGGCCAAGAGTTGATTCTCTAACTCCGCCCCAAAAAAGCGAAGTGTATAGCATTAGGCTTTCCTTCGTTCAGAAAAGAGCTGCACACCCGAAGATACCCAAAGCATTTAGCCCCTGAGCCCTCCAACTTTCAGGATCAACGCCCAGTGCTGTGCACAACGCATCTTTCACCTGAGTCATGGTGGTTGCGCGGGCCAACAACATCCAACAAGCAACGACGAATGCGACTACCCTTGAGGTTTCTTTGGCGCTACTTGTGCCCAAGAAGACATGATGCTGTGGAGCGTTTTTCTGGTCGACAGCCTCCGGTTCCTTCTGTCAGTGCGCGGTGTGAGGCAGCCAGTAGGTGGCACTACTGACTCTCCGCTCAGCCTCTTGTAGGCAGCTGTCAGTACCAGCATACTTCGAAGCTTCGAATTCCCCAGATGTGCCAATTGCTTAAAGCATTCAGCTCTCTGTGATCCTAATCTGCCTGAATTTGCCCTACTTGGGCACGCAAATCTACATCCCCACCGCACAGTCCATGCCCTGCATGGATTATTCCAATCAAAACTGCTGCAGTTGGCTTTGAAAATTGTTAAAAGCACGTCCCCTGGCTGGATGGACTAGGATGCTTTGCAATACAAGAAGGCCACATCAACACTAATAAAACTAATATATGATTTACTGATAATTGCATATATGCAATGGGGATCTATTGTAATCAGTAATCTAATTCTGGATACACACTGAATCATCACGCTTCTGCTCGAGGCCTTTCCGGTGAGGAAATATATAAGAAGATGTGCGCCTGCGCCCTTTTGGCACTGCGACATCCGGCTTAAGCAGGTTCACTCTCGAACTTGCTGATCGACTACCGCTGGTGCTCCAACTGGTTGGCGAGGCCGGAACCAATGGAACGAGGAGCACTTGATTTTTTCTAATCCTCGCTGCCAGATCATAAACCGCAGGACCTATCTGCCAAATTTGAACACCTCCGAAAGCTGCTGTGGCTGCAGCCGATCCCCGGAAAATCGTTATTGGGTACATCAAGCGCTGATCTAAGATGATCTAAGATATGGTGGATCTCATGACCTAGCTCTGGCTCTCTGGTCCCAACATGGATTTCCTGTAGAGTTATTCCATCCCAACTCTCGGAGATGAAGATCATCGTGCTGCAGGAGGAATCAGCTCTTCTTCAACAACACGCGCGCCTGGCCCGGGACGAAAGGGCGAGAGGAAGCTCAAACAACAGCGGGTTTTTACGGGCGTTGTGGGGCAAAGAATCATTTGAATTCATTTGATTGTTCATTGATCATTGAATCACATGCTGATCCGTAAGTGAAGCATTAATATTGGCTGAAGCCGAACCGCAGAAAAAAATAATTAGTGGATTGGGGATCCATAAAAACATTGAATCGAAGGGGTGAGAAAAAAAGGTACTGCAGTGCCGTGACCAACGGGTTTTATTAAGTGAGCAATGAACAAAAACTCTAGGATGGCAGAACCCTGCAGGGTATATGTATAATCAACATAAATATAAACAAATACATAATATACATAACATATATATATATATATATACATGTATCTACACCCTCTGGTAAATTAACATAGACCCTGCCAAACAGGGGTTGGAAGATTAGTTTCCACTAAAAATTGGTTATTTCATGTTATTTTATGTTATTTTCAGGGTCTATGTTAATGTACCAAAGGGATCCAAAGGGTATATACAATATGGGGGGTTCCCAAAATTTGTGTATCACCAAGAACTTGGATGATAACTTAAGGTACCCCAATGACTTAGAAACCCTCCATATAGAGAGAGATTGAGATGGGAGTGTGCGAGCATACATGAGCTGCCCAAGACTCCCAAACACGTCTCTGGTGCCTGCGGCAATCATCTCCTTGTATTCGCTGATCCAGGGGCCACGGCAAACATAAACCATGTAGACAGCCATGAAACATAGAAGCTATTGAGCTAATATATCACAGAAGTAAACCCAGTAGATTCGCCAAACTTGTGGTGGATAGGAATCCATATTAATCAGTGAACATATTCAAACAGGCAAAGGCAAAAACAAACTAAACAAACTCCAGCAAACCCCAAGTTCCAAAAGTCTGGTGGATTGGCCAATGGCAAGAAGAAAATCCCCGTAATAGTGGCTATATGGACAATTCCAATCAATTCCGCCATTGAGTTCGATGTTCCCATCTATAAACCTCCCATTTTGCTCGGGGATTTTTCCAGTTGCGTCCAGGTCACCTGTGGGAGCCGCTTCTTGGCCGGCAACTTGGGGTCCAAGTTGCGGTTTTGGCCACCGAACTCCTTTTCGAACTTCGGCATCTTCTTGGCGGGCAAACCTCGGGGCACAGGTGAGGTGGACTGAACATGTACCTTGGAGCCCCCCAAATGGTGCACAAAGTTGCCAGATACTGGACTTTTTGACTTCAAACATGTCGTTTTTGTTTGCTTTACATGAATATGGTTCATGATCAAAAAACCCTCCGAACATCCAAACATTTTCACTATCTTCCATTACCTTAATATGATGGACTTCAAACATGTTCAATATCTTTCACCACCAGGTCTCAGTTTTTATCATCTTCAACGCTCCAACTTAACTCCGATCATACATATTGAACCTATTTCAGCACACTTCAGCCTTACTCCATAAGATCAATTTAAACAGTTTGCAGTATGGTAAAGTTTATCATATCAAAACAAGTTCAACAAATGCATACATGTATGGCAATTAGACAATTAGTCTATTTGAAACATATGTGCTAGCGTCAAAACATAGTGTATATATATATATATCCAATGTCATCCATCCAATAATGGGAATCACCCTGCCCCAGCCAGGCTAGAGGTCGAGACGTACTCATGATGGCAAAAAAAACATAAAAAAAAATCCCTACTTTTCTGGTAACCCCGAAAAAAGATAGAACAATTAAACATCCCACTTTTGTATATACTTGTTTGATTTTTTTGGGGATTACATGGGGTTATCATCTTTCATGATGGATTTGTTCAATCTTTTTTGGGGTTACTACATTCTATGAATCATAGTGATGGGTTCTGGAAGCACATATTCTACCTTTTTGGATCTTTTTGGGTTTCCATCATTGATGGAATTAAGCTCTAAGTTTCCCAACTCCCCCAAGCCCCATCAACAAACCCCGGCCATCCGCCATGCTGCTGGGATGAAGCGGCGGCAAGCCACGTGCCTCCGCTGGAAGTTGGATCTTCATAGGCTCCGTGCCCGGCACTGCGGCACGTGGGCCACAGGGACTGGTGGCAAACCTGACTGGACGATGGGACACAGCTGGGAAATCCATGGGAAAATCCATGAGAAAATCGGAGGATCATGGGATAACTTGGAAAAATCCGTGGGAGAATCAACATGGGGACTTGGAATATATGTATATGATGAATTTATATATGTATATATGATTGTATCGGAATCTGCGGGGGATCTGTAAATGGATTTCTTTCTTTGTCAAATTAGTCTTTGAGGTAGCTCTGGATCCATGGAACTGCATCTGAAATCTGCAGAAATCGGGCATCGCAATTCCCATGGTAACTAGCAGCTGTGAATATGGTAACTATACGGTGGAAACTGGATGTAACTGGTGCACTATTTCAAATTGTCCCTCAGACGTGGGAGATGTTGGGACACCAGTTCCTAGCCATGACTGATCTACATGTTTCATGAGGATTTTAGATTGCTGGGGTAAGATTGGAGGAATCGAACCCCTTTCAAACATCACTGGCCATCTGAGGGAAAACCTCACCAGTGTTTAAATCCAGATCTTAAATCCAAGGATGTGTCAACATATCAAGGGCCATCGATTCTTGGGGAACATCCATTCACCATACCAGCTACGAGCTGGTTTTCACCAAGGTGCCAGGGCTGTTCTTAAAAATGAGACCAATGTGCTCTAGCAAACCTTCCCTCGAAAAGCCATTTCGGAGACTTGCACAATGTTTGGACCATGTACATAATCCACTTCTTCCCAGACATCTTCCTCTCATTTTCTCAGCCACGGTGAGGAAAAAACTACGTGGCACCAGTGATGACCCGCTGGGTTTCCGCCCAGAAGCTGTCCC
Organism: Symbiodinium sp. clade C Y103; assembly: GCA_003297045.1. Lineage (NCBI taxonomy): Eukaryota > Dinophyceae > Suessiales > Symbiodiniaceae > Cladocopium > Cladocopium sp. clade C. The sequence goes on along the minus strand of BGPT01001618.1, from coordinate 112,130 downwards.
GCACTGAAATTGGTCTTGGATTTCATGGAGTCATTCACCTCGAGGCCAAGTGAATGTGTGTAGATGAACTACTTCTTGGTTAATGTGGGAAAACAATAATAAACCACCCATTTGGGAATGGTTTCTACCACCTATTTATGGTGAAACTGGGGGTGGTTTATTATTGTTTTACCCACGTTATACAAACCAAAAAATCCTGTCTATATATATATATATGCTTAAGCCTACTTAGCTACCTTTATGTGCTGACCTGCTCTTCGGCACTTGAGTCCGTATTACCCATAATTGTTAAGACTTGAATATCCATCCATATGCACCCGTCTCCATCCATGTCCATCCATACTATCTGGATATACATGATATAGATTGGATGGACATAATTAATTGGAGATTGGATATCAATCACACACATATATATATATACAGATGTAATATAAACATACTGTATATATGTATATATTAGCTATATTTTATGTTACCTTATTTTAAGATATCCATCCATACATGACCATATTGTTCACCACCCGCAAACACCAACGGCTCGCGTGAGAGCCGAGTCACCAAGGGAAATCCACAGCGCCAGAGGGTCGTCCCCGAGCCGTTTACCGTTGGAGTGGTCACACCATGGGAGTCCAAGTAGGCTTCCTGTGAAACCCATGGCCCGCAGTGGAAAAGCCATGGGTGATACACGAGGTTCTTTTGAGCACGAAAAACAAAAGAAGGTTCCTGGAGTTTTGTTGGACATGAACAATGAAATCATATTGATGTTCGGAACATTTAGAAGCCAGTTGGCTAATGTGTCAAGCCAGTTATCCAATGTGACCAATCAACACTTGTCACGAGGCTGTGTTGCTACACCAAACATCTGCCGAGTGGCCATGGTCTCAACTTCAGATGGAGTATACGATCCCGTGTCGGTGGTCTCAATCTCGTCCATGTAGTACATCCAATCTTGCCTGGCGTGGGGACCCGTGGGGACCCTTGGAGCCACTGAGGGTGAAACATCATGAAACATGGACATTCTCTTCGGAGGTGTAACTAATGCAAACATGGTTGCATCTTTCATACATGGGCAGTTTTCATAGCGGGATTTTCTTGGGATTTCATGAGACATACGGATTTGGTTGGGATTTCATGGTGAAACAACATGAAACATCCACATCCCTTCACGAAAAAAAACCAAACATCTCCGTATACACCTTGCGGTCAGGACCTGGTCAGGACCTGGTCACTGGTGACACAGGGTGTTGCTACAGTATTGCCTCGCAGACCCACAACAACAACAACGACAACAACAACAACAACAACAACAACAACAACAACAACAACATCAACAACATCAACAACATCAACAACGACAAGAACAAGAACAAGAACAGGGAACATACAATTCGGCTAAATCTAAAATTTGTTGGCCCCAAAAAACGAATAGACGTGATGCAAAACCAAGGTTTCGTGGTGGATGAGCCAAGCTGCTGGTAGTAGTCGCCAGTCTCCTCGTACTCATAGTTTCCATAATCTTCATACCTCCACGTGAAAGTGTTTGAAACCTTCAAAACTACAGGTGGTACATCATATACAGGTATATTGATATATCGTGCTATGTTCATCACCATCTCTTTGCAGGGAACGTGGGGAGATCACACTGTGCCAATAAGTAGCCATAGCGATACGAATGTGTAAATATTATATATATATATATATTACCCTGGACTTCCATGTCCCTCTCTCCCAGGGTCGCAGCCCAGTTACCTATCTCCCAGGGTCGCAGCTTTGGTTCCCGGAACCGGGCGGCCATATCATCANCTAGCAGTTCGACCTGGGAATACCTTTTTGTAGAGCCTTCGGTTGGTCGTGTTTTCAAAGCGGGTCTTGGGAAAAAAAAGAGGCATTTTGTTCACCGGCGGAGGGTTTTCTCTACAAAATGCTGGCCCAGGGTTGGCAAAGGGGACCCCAAAAGTCAGAAGAGGGGTTGGGCGCACATTTTTATATAAATCGTTGTTTTNCAAAATGCTGGCCCAGGGTTGGCAAAGGGGACCCCAAAAGTCAGAAGAGGGGTTGGGCGCACATTTTTATATAAATCGTTGTTTTTGACCCCCCTTTTTGATAAGGTGTATTTTTTTTTTTGGTTTTTGTTGGGCACCCTCTTTTTGTAAGAGTCCATGTTGGCCCCAGCTCATTTATACATATAAAACTGGGCTCCAANGTTGGGCACCCTCTTTTTGTAAGAGTCCATGTTGGCCCCAGCTCATTTATACATATAAAACTGGGCTCCAACCCCTCCCCCGAAATTTCATCCTGGATATATAACGTATATCTATTATAATTCATGATAATATATGATAATATTATACAATGATATAATGATATATAGTAATATATAATGATATAATGATACATGATAATATAAAATGATATATCGGCAATAGAATAGAATGATATATTTACAAAATATACTGAAGTTTTTATAACACATATATATATATATACATATATATCTGCACATTCACACGTACAAATCTACATCCGTTTGTTTGATAGTTGCTTATGCTACAGAGTACTTACACCAAAAGATTGAAGTTTGTAAAACATTGTAAAACTACCAGAGCCGTGATAACTGAGGTATCATGACTTTCTATCCTTCTTTGGGGATTGCTATAATACAATTTAGTAATCCCAACAATAAGTCGACCATCTGGGGGATAGTTTATACCGTCCATTTATGGTTATTTTAGGAGGTGATTTACTATTGCTTTGCCAACATTAAATGCTTATCCAAGTGGTTCTTTGGTATATAGTAGTATTAACTACTGCTATACCAACTTATTGTGGTACTGTAGAACTTATTTGGGTTATTTTGGGGTTGTGTCCAAGTTCTACCATCCATGGCGTTTGCCCCAGGAAATGCTCGTGGCGGCCCTCTACAGCCGCAGCGCCTACGGCTTCACGGGGCGCCGCGGGCTCTTCGACTCGGTGGCGCAAGGCGGGGATCCGTTGCAGTGGCGACTGGAAGGAGAGAGATGATATATATGTATATAAATATAAATATATATCGATGTACTACATTCATATAGGCTATCTACAACATGTACAATCATGCATCTATAGTTATATATATACATTACATTATAACAATCTTTCCATATGTATACATAGCTATGATATAGTCGGTGCTAATGTAGGCATATAAATATAATCGCCCGTATAAATATGATATAGTTGGTGCTGATATATACCCTCTGGTAAATTAATAAACATGGGCCCCGAAAAGAACTACTTTTTAGTGGAGACGAATCTTCTAAGCCTGATCGATGGCAGGGTCTATGTTAATTTATTCCAGGGTAACGATCTATTTTATAGCTATATTTGTGTATGTATATGTGATATATGACATAAGGACCGATAGATATTAGATGATATTAATACGCACAGAACCGGACGTTTGCCCGGAGCCTATGTTTTCTCGCACAAAACGGCCCTTTATTTCGGCGGACCCCGACGAAGTCTGCGAAGGGTTGTTCCCGCAAATTTTGGGCAACGAGCCAAGTAGCCCGTAGCAGTAATGTTATTTAGTGGAATATCACCAGTATGAGACCNTGTTCCCGCAAATTTTGGGCAACGAGCCAAGTAGCCCGTAGCAGTAATGTTATTTAGTGGAATATCACCAGTATGAGACCTTGGTACGTCTTGTTTGAGGGGGGTGGCGGATTTATATCCCTCAAGTATCCATAGGGAAGTCCGCAGCAAACATGATAGATTCAGTGAGTTGTGGTTTCTCCCGGTCTGATTAGGTATTGGACGTGTGGCTTTTCATGTGGTTTTTCAGTGTGAATTTGTATGGTTCATGTCAGGAAATCGTGGAAATAGCAGCGTATTATGGGGGGTGGGCGAACGTTTGGTTCTGCGGGTATTAATAGACTGGATATGTATATATGATATGATATGTAAGATGTCGGTTTATATCCTATTGTTTTTTGCCCTCTTTATGACTATTGGTATCCAGATGTTGAGTTTGTGGAATGCTGTTGCGTGAGCTACAGTAGTCTCCATGTGCTGATTTGTTGTTTTAGTGACGACTTGGGGGGTTGACATGTCAGACACTGCAGTTGGTGGCAGCATTCCTGCAAGGTGCCATGGTATTCTCTATCCATCGTGCTATGTTCGACTATGCTGAGCATGTGGATGACGCTTCCAATGTGACCTGTCCGGTTCCAACCGTTTTTTTGGGTGACTATCGCCTGCCCCCTTGAATCCATTCATGTTTCCAGAGAGCTGAGAATCATTCCGTTATGGTTTATCATGGCCGGTCTCATACGATGACTCATATGTATGTACATACGTTATTTTGCTCTATTTGACATTTCAAATTTGATTTGTGAGATGATATATATATATATATATAATATACATATCTACTTGACACGTGTCTATACGTGTCTATCATTCTCCTCAACAAGCGACAGCAACAGCTGCCCAAGTTCCCCCGTGCTGTGAGGATTTGGCCTTCCGCGACATGATGGGCTTGTCACCGGAGGACTTGGTGAAGACACAATGGAAAGGTACGGCGTTGCAGTGCCCCGGCAGAACTTTTTCAGGGTCCTTCTGGAGCCATGGAAGCGGGAAGATCTGACATATTTTTGGGGAATACTTCCCCTCCACCAAATTGGGTACCTTGAAACTAGCCAATGTTTCGTGGAAAGTAGTCTTCCAAGCCCATATTTGGCAGGGTCTATGTTAATTTGGGGGGAGGGCAAGGAACTCAAGATCCAAATCCGATCGCTTTGGGGTTGAATGTTGACCACGTATTTCCACAAAATCTTGTGAGGGCATCTTCGTTTTCAATTTTTCTTGGGAGCAGCATGCTTGGCTTTTTCAAACCCGCTGGGTTGCTGTACGTCAACCAGGGGGCTAATCTCAACCCTGAATGAGTCTTGGTTCATGGAGCAAATACATCACCCGAAAAAAATGTGATCACACTCCATGCAAATGAGGTCTCCCAAGGACCTGCAGACTGATTAATACTTGGCTGTCACTGAGATGATAGTCCCAGTGTTTTCTTTTTTGGAAATGGGTGACTCAACCACCAACTATAAGTATTTGTACTTGGAGGATCATCTCACTTCGTAGCTGGTCAATCACCCTGGCTAGGAAGATCCCAATTCCTGGCTTATCCCACGTATAAATCATTAATGTAGATAGATAGATGGATGCATGGATAGATAGATAGCCCTGGACTTCCATGTCCCTCTCTCCCAGGGTCGCAGCCCAGTTACCTATCTCCCAGGGTCGCAGCTTTGGTTCCCGGAACCGGGCGGCCATATCATCANCCCTGGACTTCCATGTCCCTCTCTCCCAGGGTCGCAGCCCAGTTACCTATCTCCCAGGGTCGCAGCTTTGGTTCCCGGAACCGGGCGGCCATATCATCAAATATGTGAATAATCCTATAAGATTAAATCAAAACCATTCAAGAACAACATTCTACTGTCTAAGAATTTGTTAGAATTTGCACAAAGGCATCTTATCATCATCCATGGGCAACCAGAACTGTTGATGAAAAGAGCCCGTGCCGTAGCATGGACACAGAATAGACAAAATCAAGGTGCGCCCACCCCTCCCATCAGCTGAGCACGCCGGTCGTTGTTGGTGGCGTTTTCAAAAACATGATCTTTCCACCATATTTGCCTAGTTGCTTTGAAGGCACCATGCTGACTCACTCACATTAACTTTTTTTTCCGTAGCAGCATTCCAGCATCAGCGGTGGTCACCCCTTGCCTAGCAGCTCAGTGCCCAGCTCCTGTCGAAGCATGGCGGGTCATGGGAATGTGGATCCGGATGTTGATGAAGATGAGTTACCCGGCTGGACTTAAAACCAACTCAATTGTCTATCAGAAAAATAAATCACACTAGTTCAAACTGAATGATCGAACTAAGGAGTGGGTTTTTGATCGCGATGCTTCAGCAACATGCCACTTCAATCGGTTTGAACGAGCTTAGACAAGATCCCCAACATAACATGTTGTGCGGTGCAACCGCGACAGTGACGGACGACTCGGTTGGAAAGCTCAAAGAACCTGTGGGTATGATCCTTGCCCAGTTTGGCACACAAATTCCAGTTGGCAGCAAGTTCAAAGCATCCTGACTTGCATTATAGAAATAGTGCAAATTTTACAGGGAAAACATATCTTGTTGTGTAGTCCCATCAGCCTGACTAGGCAGCGTTTCTTGAAGTGGCCAATACTTTTGCTCTACATGGTGACGCTGCCTTGAAGAAAGATGTGTCTGATTGGGCAGAGTATCAGGGGTCGACCCTGCGGGCACATGCTGTCTACCTCATCAGGCTTTGGAGGAAAACTCCTGATAGATCCAAGCGGCTTGGTTTAAGTTCCAACAAATATCAATAAGTACATGTGCCGAATCATATTTCGAAAACATATATGCCAAAGAATCATGCAATTATAATGTTTCCATGGGATTTGGAATTAAGGTCGGACACCATCCAGTCGCTGAAGAATATCCTCAACACCTTGTATCGTGCTGGTGATGAAGCTTCTGCCTCTGCAGATGCGGGTGTTGCTGGGGCGGCCGGGGATGGGGCAGGTGAGGCTTCTGCTGCAAGCGCAGCTGGGGATGAGGCAGCTGCTTCTGGAGATGATGTTCATGCTGCTAGCGCGGCTGATGGGGCAGGTGCTTCAGGGGATGCTGTTCCTGCTGCTAGTCCAGAGGAGGATGGGGCTGAGGATGGGGTTGCTGTCAGCAGTGGGTCCGCTGGTGATATGGCTGTTGAAGGGGTTGGTGAGGCGGAGGATGGTGAGGGTGATGTGGAGGATGATGAGATGGGGGATGGCGATGGGCTGGAAGCTGAGCCAAGTGGCTCTGTTGATGCTGTTGTGGCAAGCGCTGATGATGGTGGATCTGATGCTGTGGTGGATGCTGGTGAAAATGCTGCACAGCGTTTGGCAGGCACCAGGCCTTCCGCCACGGCCTCATCACCTGTGGATCTGATGGAGACTTTGCCTTTGGTGCCGCCCCATGTCGAAGCTGAGGCCTGGCCACCTCGCCCCTGGATTCCCAAGAGTTCTTTGCGTAGATGGCTACCCTCAAAGTCAAAGGATTGGGGCAAGATGTTCTTAGTAAGTGTGTTTGTGTGTGTGTGCATGCTAGTTGATAGTTTTGCGCGTTGGGCAGGAGTCTGAGTCTACAAGCATTGGGCTAGAGGCTGGGCATAATTAGACAATTAGTCCATCATTTTCCCTGCATATCCCAATTATTTGTTATATGGTGGGTTGCGCGCACAGGTTGGCCAAGAGAGTGAGCCAACTGGGTGCAAACCTATTGGTGACGAACCTGCCGCCACATTGGAGGCTTGTGATCTCGCGTAATTTGATTACCCGAGATATTTTAATTGTCATGTGGATTTGAAAAAATAAGCCTTGTAGTGCAGCTTGATCTGAAGATTCTCATGCTCAACAAGTGTCTTCCAGTTCCGCTGATGGAGTTCGTCCATATGGGGAGGCTTCATTTATAGCTTGAACATGTTGAGTACTTGAAAGGGTTGGCCTTCAGTATATCCCAACATATGGACTGGCATGTGGTTTTTTTTTCTAAACTAAATTACCCCCAACATCCCCCAACGCCACAGGCCGAAGATCCTCCAAATGCTGCCGATCTTCAAGCCACCGAAGATCTTCCTGCCGCCGAGGCTTGGGTAGATCCAAGCCCAACCCCACTATGCCACTGTAGGGACCCTGCATTCTGGCAGGCTGATGCAGCTGACCCTGAACCTCACACTCCGAAGGAGCAAAACATGAAACATCTATTCATGATCAGTTTTTGATTCAACAATTTGCTGAATCTGGAATTTCTTCAAAACATGCATGGGGGACCAATGGGTGAGCAACAATTCTACAAAATCAAATGGGCCCACACTGCCGACAGCTTTTTTCCAGGAGTCCTTGAACGAACCTGTTGGCGCTCCCGCTGTTCGACCTAGGCCATGCTATGCAGATGCTCGATGGGACCCAGGGATTAATGTGAAATCCTGGATGTATTTTTTGTGTTTATAATCATTCAATTTACGTGTCTGCCAGTAAGGACAGAGCCCCACTGGTCGCACATCCACCTGATCTGAACGGTGTACTTAGTCAACTTTCTTTCCAAGATGTTGATTTCAAGCCGGATATTCTCCAAGAGCAACTTGCCATGTCACTAGGCTGTATTGGACGTCTTGTTGCTGGTTCAAAAAATACCACCCCAAAATGAATATCTTTTTCCCTTCTGAAGGCGATCTCGAGCGAAGAAGGATGCGGCGGAGAAGAAGGCTGAAAGTGGCCGCGGACGCGGCCGCGGACGCGGACGCGGACGCGGCAAGGGGAGGGGCAAGGGTGAGGCCAAGGGTGACACTGAGGGTGCAGAGGATCCTCCCGAGAGCCACCAGGCTTCTGGATCCAGTGCTAGTGGGAAGGGGAAGGGTGCAGGCAAAGGCCAGGGAAAGAAGAGAAAGGCTACGGAGAAAGCTGTGCCGAAACAAAAGGATACCAAGACCAAAAAGAAGAAATCAGCTGATGGAAGCGATCGATATGTTGTAGGCCATCCCCTGCAACTCATGAATTACATTGTCGTTCAGTCATGTTTGATGTGTCATCCACCCCAATTATGATAAGACAATCCAAGTGCCCTCTGATGCTGCTAGATGACGAAGAGAAAGAGCACATCACGTCACTGCTGCCGACGTTGAACGATTACAAGGCCAGTAGGCCATAATTCTTTAAGATTGAGCTTGCATGCCGCCATATATGATCATGTTTTATGATCGGATGCTTTGACAGGTCGTTGTCTACTTTACTCGTGGGGATGTCACGGTCGAAATGAAGCCCAACCAGTATAACAAGCGGAAGCGAGAGGCTTGAACCCACATTTCATTTGATTTCAACAATATATAATTATGAGACAAAAAATGCACTTTATTCCATCCACCACTAGCTAAACATCCAACCCCTTCTGGACCAGGTGGGTTTCGCCAACCTGAATTCTGCCCCTGGTGCTCCACTTCGTGAGATCGTCTTGATGTGCGTCGACTTGGTTGGGCCCTTGTTGATCTAATCAAAAAACAGCATTGTTGTGAACTTGACTCATTCCAAGACTGGTCGAAAATCTTCATGGACTATTTTTGCAAAGTGCATTTTTCTAGCTTCTATCTTGATAAAATTTTATTGTAAAAATGCATTTTTCAAAAATAACCATATCAAATTCGAAGACTTTTGACCATGTGTTGGTTATACTTGGCCAATTGAGGCCAACAATCTGGAAAGCGGCAAGTCTCTGACGGAATCCATGAGATCCTTTTATATCGCCCGCAGTGATCTGCAGACTAGGTATGCTGCTGATGTGGAGTGAACGTTGTCGACATAGTTCGACTGCATGTGGCCTGCCACGTGCTTTTGGGGACATGATTTGGTCCTGACAAGCTATGAGCATGTCAAGGTAACATGCTGCGAACACCCTTTTCAATCATACAGACTTTCAAGTGGATTTGTTTCTGATGTAATGTCACAGTTCTAGTTTTATCTCAATGACATGGGGGTGTGGGGATGCAGCGTGAAACAAATGGCGTGATTAGCACCAGGATCCACTTAGCGATTTGACTCCGTGTGAGAACCAGCGATGAAAAACTTTGAGTTTTCGGGTGGTTTGCACAGCCACTGAGGAATTTATTTTTTCAAGTGATCAATTTGATTCAAGTTGCTGCATTGCAATTATCTATACTCCGTGAACCAACCTGCTGCCCATTTGGTAGAATTTTAGGAGATTTGCCATTAATTGTACCTGGGCCCACCAACATGGTGGCTCGCATTGGGCTTACCCATACCCAAGCCGCAATGCTGCTGGCGCTTGGCCTGCCATGCATAGTGTAGATCAGCTGCACTTGGTTCTTGATGTGATAACCTCGGCATTTCACCATGGGTTGAAGTTGCAGGGTGGCAAACATTACACCCGGCCCCATGAGGATTCATTTGCTGGATTATACCGGCGCTGCCAGTTCACAGGCATTTCGCCGTGTGGCTTGGTAAGAGAGGGGTGCTGACAACCAGTTGGTTTTGCAATATAAGACGATACTTGAATACGAATGCATTCTTCCACAAAAAGCATCATGACACCCAGTGATTACAAGTCTTTACATCTATAATGTTTGCACCCAGGACGTGGTGGCCCTGGAGATGTTTTCAGGGAGCTCTGGCGTTTACTCGGCATTTCGTTTGATGCCTAGGCGGCTGACAGCTTTTGGTCATAGATCGATTTACAAGTACCAAGCCCTCTATATGAAAGTATTGAGTTCTTCTTAGGTCGGAGTGGCATGAATGCAGCCCGCTATGATATTGCCCTGGATGCGGACTCCATGGACTTCACAACGGTGTTCTTTGGATGGATTAGTTGTTCATAATTTCCAAGCCCCTACTTGATGGTAAAATTAAAATGACCAAATTCCCCATCAGTGATTAACTTGTCAATAATATACCAACTAACTGATCCAACATCCTCGCTCTTACAGGTATGGATACATCGTGGCCTTGCAATACTTATTGCGAGTTCGGATGGGAGGTCTCTTATTTGGAGGATTGCCCTGTAGCCTCCACGTTTGGATGTCGCGAGGAACGTCCAAAAAAACGAGAGACAATCCGAGGGGTCTACTGAGAGAAGGGCTTGGCTACGCAGCTGATTGCGTGAGGGTTGCAAACTTGATAGCGGCTAGATATGCCATCATGGCTCTGATATGTTTGGTGAGAAACATATTTTGGTTGACGGAGCAACCGTCATCATCAGTGGCCCAGTTTCTGCCGTATATTGTTCATGCACTTCACCCAGATCAGATGATGGTTGGGTTTGCTGGGGCGGTGATCCAAAGAATGTTCCCTGGAATCAATTGAGGTTATTTGAAGATTTTGAAACATGACCACAAAAGTATCAAACTACATGGGTCCACCAAGCGTTGAACAAAATATCGCCACTATTTAGTTTGGGGGAAAACTGCTACTAATATTTCAATCCCGGTTCTGCTGCAATGGGTTATTCCCTGATCACTAGGTGGATGGGACTCTTTGGACATCGCTCATTGAAGAGAACAGTGCTATGGGGGAATTGGTTTCTCACTTGCACTATCAACAAATCAAATTAGATCATGTCGTTTGAACCCAACTACACATGTATATATACACCCAGGCCTTTACCTGCCCAAGGCCATATGCTTACCTCTTTTCCTTGCAGAGCCACATCACGCGTGCAGACCGTGAACGCTTTAAATGGAACTCCGCTGGCAACACCAAAGTTTCAAAGACCAGGGATGGGAGAAAGAATGTGTGCTTTGGTCGCATGGGTTTCAAAGATACATTTCAGAAATTGAAAGTTTTGTACACACCACTAGATCTAGCGTGCCACCCATGATAACCTCACTACGCGCTTAAGGAGCGGTGGAAAAAGACTCAAGGCTACGCAGGAATACCCAATGCCTTTCTGCAGCAGGATCGCATCTTATCACAAAAGGTATTGTATTGAATCTGGGCTCAACGGATTAGTTTGAGGTGATCAATGATCAATCAACAATTTATTTTCCATAAGAATGGCCGCATCCTAGGAGCCTGGCACTATCCCAATGATGCCTGACAAACATGATCTTGAACATGGCCCCCATGGCTTTGTCACTTGGCTGGAACCTCCCCTATGATCACATGACATGTACATATATACACCAGAAATCAAACCAAGCTCAATATCGAACTTTGAACTGCTAAACGATTTATTATTCTGTTTTAAATGACTTTGTGGTTTAATTGGTACTCCTGATTTTTGGACTATGTCCCAACCAGCTGTGCTGAGGCACACCGTGACCTTTGGGCTGATGCAGGGCTAGCTTCTTGTCTCATTGGTTGGGTCCCCGGAAAGATTCAAGGTTTAACTATTAATAGGCCTGTCTCAAAAATAAGGCGCCCCTTTTTTGACGTATTAAACCAAAATGCACCCACCAGCTTCAGCCCAGGAACCATTTATCGACTTCTTGAAGACTGAGATGCAGCAGGGCCGTTTCAAACCTCGATGGCCGGACGTGCCACTCACATGTGCTCCCATGTCCCAGGAAATGATTGGCATTTTTTTCTCGACCCTGAAAGGGACGTAGCTTGTTGCTAGAAAATGGCAAACAACATCACTAATTCAAATGACGTACAGGTATGGCTATACTCTATAGTGGCCTTGGCTGCTTGGAGGCCATGCAATTAACCAAAACATGGGATCTCAATTGGCGGGGAAAAGTGCAGCCCTTGCAACCCAAATTTGTGGTGAATTATTGGAATGCATGGGCATATTCACTAGCATTTCATGCTACATTTTGGCAACAGGATATGCATTTCCTCTCTTCAAAGGCAAATTTGGCCCAAGTATCAGGAACAATTTGGTTCCAGAAGGACAGCTGGTTCCCTTTTTTTGACAAAAAAATCTTATGTTTTTTTCAATTTTGGGAAAATAGGAACCGTAATAAAAACCATCGGAACCGTAATAAACCCCACTGGAACCGTAATAAAACCCATCGGAACCGTAATGGAACCGTAATATTGAAATATGATGGTTTTCATGTTTTTATCCTCCCTGTTTTTGTGTTCAAAATCCCTGAAGGAACGACCATGGGGCGTCCTAAGAAGGCTCCACCTGTGTTGCCAAAAGCGTCTATGACCCCGGTCCACGACATCTTGGCCAAAGCCAGGGCTTTGGTGGATGCGTCAGGAAAGCGAAAAGTGGCAGATGAAAGCACTACACCACGGCCATGCGTCTCTAAGGCAAAGGTTTCAGCACCAGCACCTGTGACCTCACCTCAGGTTGTGAAAGCCTGTCCACCACCGCCTGTCAAAAGGGTTCGTGAGAAATCCTCTGAGCCTTGCACAGCAGCAAAGTCTAAAGGAATCGTCATGAAAGCAGTTCCTATGCCCACCAAGGCCAATGGGAACCCTCCAGCAAAGGAAGGGATCGTCATGAAAGCAGTCCCTATGCCCCCCAAGACCAGTGAGACCCCTCCAGGCATGAAAGCAGTTCCTACGCCCGCCAAAGCCAAGTCAGGTTTGCCACCACCTCCCAAGACCTCATCACCTTCTGTGTCTGAGCCCAATGAGTCGCCTCCTACTACCGCTTCAACTTCGAGCAGTGCATCCCAACGAACTCAGGAGCATTTGGCCAAGGCCAAACAACTGAGGTTGGCCAAAGAGAATGATGGGGAGGGGGCACCTCCCAAGCCTGATGATGTCCCAGATCCACCAATGAGCCCGGTGCGTAAGTTGGGTGACTTTGAAGATAATGGTGATGGGACCCCAGATGAGGAAACGGGATTCAAAAAGTGCAAGACTGACGCTACTTGGGAATATGATGAATACGGGGCTGATTTTGCTTGCAGCCAGCGGGAATACTATGGACGTCAGGGAAAGTCTTGGTGGCGTGATGATGGGTGGGAAAACCAATGGGGCAAAAATTGGTATTGGGATCCTTACCAGAACCGCTATGTTTGGACTCATGGGTCTCGTTCGTGGACCACTGACAGCTTTTGGTCAGAACCCAGTGAAGCTCCCCAGACTCCAGTTGGTTCCCCCCAATCCGTCGAAGTGCACACCAAGCTGGCAGCTCGTCAGCCTACGCAGCCTGATCTAGGCACCCCAGCCCGGACAGAGGCGGCGTCTGACACTCCTGGTTCCAAGCCTGGGCCAGGGCAGGAGCAGGATGCAGCCCAGGAAGTGGAATCTGATGATGATTCAGGGGCAGAGTCATGGCGACGGGATAAGTATGGCAATGTCCTCAACCCCAATGCCCTCTATATGAGATTTTATCGAAGGTTGCGTAGCATCTTGCTTTGCAATATAGGTGTAAACAAAATTGTATGTTCAAGAATTTCTTTTGATTAAAAGCTATCCCTTGGAACAATCAGGCAAGAAGAATCCAGTTCCAGCGGAGATCGCCGAGAAAGTTGCCGAGTCAGAGATTGGTAGCTCGGTTGATGAAATTATCTGGATATGTCCAATGGCAACTAGAACCATGTAGGTTGCAGAGTTTCAAAATACCCGATCTTTTCTTAATGTACTGAAGGGATTGTTGGGAATATATTAACGAATGATTCATCCCTAGCCCCATGCTAGACCAAAACCGGTTCCATGAAATGCATCCTTTTTGGGCATACTGCCAGGAAAAAATGGCAAGCATAAGCTCCATGAGCTCTACATGGACTGGCTTGCTGCCAAGGGAGATTGGGGTCCGTGTGTTCTGGCTATCCGGTGCAGTAAATCCAACGTGTCAGATCATGATGAACTTTACTCTTTTCTCTCCAAGACTGCCCTGATAGACAAACTGGGGGAAGAACTCGCCAAAGATCTCATTCACCGTCACACGGAAGCTGAGAAGAAACTTCCTGCAAGCCAGAAAGGGAAGTTCGTCAAATCGACTCTAGATTGCAGGATCAAAACCATGTGGGGATCGTATTGTAAACAACTCAGTACTTTATCAGGTTCTCAACTCATATATTGTTGAACTAGCCTGCAGCTTTTCTCAGGAACCCAGACTTCCCGACCCGCGAAGAGCTGTTCACCTACAAGTGCTTTATTGGCGTTGAGGAACGCAAGCGTCAACGATTCCAGAGTTCCGCAGAGGTTAGCAGGGAGGCTGAAATCCTTGAGAAAGATATGTATGATCTCATGTTGCCAGTCTGAAACAGTGTTTGGCAAAAAAAATGCACATCAAAATCATGTGGGCATGGTGCCAACAAATCATTTACGTTTTCAGGAAAATCAAAAAGCCAATAGACTGCCATATTGTTAACCTCACATGTTTTTACTGGAACCTTGGGAAATCATCTGAGGGACAAAGCTATTGGTGGAGAAGGAGCGCTTGGTGCACCAGCTGCTGCCCCCTTAAAGACTCCAAAGCCAGTTGGTAACAAGCCCAAGAAGGAAAAGACAGGTCGACAATCCCTTGAAGCTGCCCCTTGGAAAAAAGTTAAAATGATTCAGTGACATCGAATTCCTCAGGGACTAATACACCCAAAGGTCTAGAGACAACCCCCAACAATTTTGAACCACCAGCTCATGTGGTGAGGGGTTATTTATTTAATTTGAAGTATTTGTTGCAGACCAATCTTCCCGAATGAAAACCTCTGAAACATCATCACAAACCGTTCAATGTCTTTACAGGATCAATGGCCAGTAGACAGTTTTGTTCATTACCCATGTACTAAGGCCAACAACACCGCGCACAAGCTCCAGACCGATCTGACCCAATTGGAAGCCCAGTTGATGAATGCTGGATCGGCCAAAGTGAAACTTAGCTTGAAGAACATACCACATCCTCTTTAGAACAAACCACTCAGAAACAGGTGATGTCTAGATCTACAGTATAGGTCACCCACTTTCACCCATATGATATTATATGATACTGAATTCGAATATCAAAAAAAGTCAACTGTCCAATGAACTAAGGACTGCAGCTTACAAAGAGGCTCTGCTCAAAGATCTTCAGAAGTCCTCCCAGGCATTGGCTTCTTTGAAAGATGTGGCCATGAAGGTCCTGGCGTCTGCGGTCCCCGACCCTGAGTATGAGTCCAAAGCTGCCGCCGCTTGGGTGTGGATAAAATATGACCGCACCCTATGCCTTACATGGTTCAATGATGACTAGGTGACATGTCTTACAATTGTTGACTGGTCAGAATACAATCCATTGAGTTGTTTTCATCCACACAACTTGTTTGCTTCAGCCCTTAAGGAGATGAAGGATGAGCTTCAGAGATCCAAGAAGCTTGCTGATATGGTGAAGGGATTTGTCAAGCCCAAGGATGCCAATGCGAAGAGGAGGGCCAAAAAAGACTAACGAGTTTAGCAATTTAACTTTGGGGTGCAACCAGTAGTCAGCGTCGCTCTAGCAGCCTTGGATACACCTACAATCTGACCAGAATTTTAGCAAACAAACATCTCAGTGTTTCTTGGGGCGACGCGTTGCGCTACATGTTGCCTATCGTTCAACAGTGGGTCAATTAGGATCCTGTGAGCTCACAATGGGCGTGGTGAGCCGAAGAAACATGCAGTATTTTATTCTGTCATTTCACCCCAAATTTGTTGAATGTGTTTCAGTGATGCTTACAGGAACTTTGATTGCTGTCGCAAAATCATCTTAAGTATCTCGTGTGAATTCCACACGTACTGATCAGAACTTGAACCAATTAGCACAGGCGGGGGAAAAATGCGGCCTATGACCGATGACTACAAAACTGTAAGTTGCAAAACCCAAGGGGTTAAGTTCCCAGAAGTAGATATTGGCCATCCCCCCACGCAGGTCAGCAGGCAACTCGGTCCTCTTTCGCTTCCAACCTGTGCCATGTCAGGATTTAGTCGTTGGGGGCTCCAGGGCAGATTGGCTATTATACACTTTAGATCCAACATGACCGATTGACAACGCCCTATAAGCTATAATCTATACCCAGCATCCCCATGGCATTATATCCCATTATATTTTCAGGATTTGCCTTGGTAACAAGCCCAGGCTTTCCCGACTTGGAGAAGGACGTGAGTCGGCTAGAAGTGCAGTTTGTCAAGCGAAGGCTGTTGTCGAAGATCTTTGGTGATAACCTACTGGGTTGACTGGCCCTAAAATCAAATGAAATATCAGCATGTTTGCTTTGCCATTATATGGTCCAATCAGGGTATATTGACGTACCAATGCAAAGTATTCTGATTATATTTCGATGAGGCACTTTGATTTTATGGACTGTCAACCTCCTTTGTTTTGTGTGTGTGTATTAAGATCCAAACAGGTTTCTATGTTAATAGATTATACCCAAAATTTACGAAATTATATTTTGTTGTTTTGTCTGGGGTGTTCGTCAGGAAGCTGGCGCAGAACATGTGCATCCTATCACCCGGAAAGTTGCCAAGATTTCCAAGCCCATGAACGCACACAGGGACTTATTTCGATACATCAAGCTGCCAGTACCGCTATCCTGGGTTCCATGTCCGGTATCTGAACCAGGAGCAGAGAAAACGAAAGAACAACTTCTCCCAATGTATGATCCCCATGAACTATTGCAGTACCTTTGGGAGACTGATCGGATCAAAGTTTCGGCAGACCTCATCGAGCAACTTGATTTCTTTTCAATTGGGTAATTTAATGGTATTTCTCAAAATGGTGGATGCTCAAAAATACTCACAATATTAAGCGAAGCCTTTTTGGATACTTTTGAGCATCTCCCCATTTTGAGAAATGCCCAATTCTTGAAATGTTCTAACGTAGTGAGAACTGATGTGAATGTGTGTTTTCATGTATCGACGATTAGGCAGTATTGGAAGCATTGGAGTGCAATTCATGACTGGGCGCGCGACCACCCTGGCAATTGTGATGCTTTCCCTGTGAGTATCTATGGAGATGAAGCCCGATTTTCCCAAACACATCAGGACAAGTTCATCGCGCTGTGCTTGGGTTCCCCTATGATCTTCAAGCAAGGTTTCTACTCCAACATGCTAATTCTATTTGTAGTTTTCCCCTCAAACATGGAGCCGCATTTCGCCATGTAGGCGAGCACTATCCCCAATTGTTTTTTCGTAGGTCTAAAATTAACATGTTTTTTTTGTTAGTCTGAAACATTACAAGGCTCATGCCAAGAGAATTTCCTCTTCTTCATAGTGAATTCTGCCATTGCAGTTGGAACAATGGGTGCGGCTCCTTTTCAGCATTTTAGCCATTCAGCTTCCCAAACCCCTTCCAGCAGGCCTCATATGTTTCAGGTGTCTTCTTGTGTGATCGCCTGGGCAAAGTTGGTGCATCTTCAAATGGGATCTATCAATAACCACCGATATCCAAAAACTATATAACCATTTATCTGTTCATTTCTGTTTCCCAAAGTGAAACCAGCGCTAGCAGTATGAGGAAACATTGCGTCCCATACTTCGAAGGGCATGTTGGTCTCTCAACTTAGCTCTACAGGGACGACGGCCTACGTTGTCGCAAGCACTGGAATGTGGGTTTGAGTTGAACCGCAGTGCTAAACAACGAGCTGGAACCAAATTGGCTGTGCGTTTCGCCACTACACAGTTCTTGGGGGATTGGCAGTGGCATGTGTATTTTTGGGCCCTGTTCAACCACTATTGGAAATGTGGCGCAATTTGTTTCCGCTGCCCAGCTGCTAGGATACCAAGGAGATTGGGCTAAATTCTTCGATGTTTATTCTGTTTCAAATTATAATATATGCGGTGATGAACTTAGTTTGATTCCATATCAGTACCCTGCCAGATTTGGTCATCTCTTCACTGACATCAACTTTAACTGGGAGCAAACTCTTCGCACCACTGCTCAATTTCTGCAGCAATGCCTTGTGGTAGGGCCGCCCAACCCCTTGAAGGACCTTTTGGGTTTTGATGTTTCGATGTTGAGCCTTGTTTTATGACCCGTTTTTCTTTGGTCAATATTTCATTAATTTTAACAGGTGACCTGGTTTTGATTTTCTGGAACCCAAAGACTTATTTTAGAACATGTGTCAATAAATATATGTTCAGTTATATGTTGAACGAACTTAAGATGAACAATGTTGCCCAATTCTTTCCATCACCATCTGAGGAGACATTGCACCATGCATACATTGAATCTTGGAGTTTACCTCACAGTAAACGCTGAGGGATTGCTGATGTTAGCTGCCCTCAGGGTATCCCAGTACCATTGCAATTTGGATGAAGCATTGAGTCACCTTTATGACGACTTCAGGGATTGGTGTACTGCAAATCGCACAACATGTTCCCAGCGACGGTGGTGCGCCAAACAGTTACACCTTGAATCTGACGGGGTTCGCACCTTCCCATGGCTACATTCAAAGGCTTTTAATGCTCGCGTAATCTTGGGATGGTTGGCCGACTCTTTTCTCAAACATATGTTTGTTTGACAACAATGTCTGATCCGTTTTTTCAATGGGACAAGGTATCAATTTATATGTTATTGTGGAAACTACCATGGTTGTACATTCTCCCTATAATATAGCCCTAGGATCTTACAGCTCAGCCCAGGATGCCCTGGCCAAGTCGCAGAACGATTTGCTGGCTCAGTGGCCACAGGAAAGCGATCATGGCTTCAATGACCGCAAGCAGTTGTTTTCAGCTGGCATTGCAACTGTGTTTCTAACCTGGCCCATTAACATGTTTTTAAGGTGAACCTTCTTTTTTTGGGGTACCCCAAAATTTTGTTGAAGTTCAACTTCTGCACCATCAGGGTTTTGCGTTAAGGACTAGTTTTGCTGAGTGGCAGAACATGGCAGAGCGATTCCCAAGATATCTTAATGCAGAGCAAGCTACAGCTTTGAAAGATTTGGGCATACAATGTTGCCATTTTTTTTTCTTGTCTGCTCAAGTGGCAGCTGGCCAGAGCCAGCTACGCTGGCTTATCATTCCAAAACTACATATTTTTGTTCACATCTGCTTGGACGTGGAGCGTGAAAGATATAATAGCCGAAGCTACCATTGCTTTAGCGGAGAAGACTACATGGGCTACCTAAAGTTGGTTGCTCAAAGTAGTCCCAAACAAGAACGATTTGAGGAACGCATGTTGAAAAGATCATTGTTGAAAGTGATCACATCCACACCTGCTGCATTGGAGAGACTTGTGATTGGAAAGAGCTAAAAAATCAGGCAAGAGCGCGCGGAGAGGGATGCATGTGGGTCAACTTTTATCTGGTTCCTATGCATGCCAAAATCGCTGGTTACCTGGTTCCTATGAAAACCGTCGCTGGATGCTAGTTACCTGTCTCACAGGGTCCTAGGAAGCTGTGGGTNGGTTCCTATGCATGCCAAAATCGCTGGTTACCTGGTTCCTATGAAAACCGTCGCTGGATGCTAGTTACCTGTCTCACAGGGTCCTAGGAAGCTGTGGGTTATATTATATATATATATCACGATGTGTATATATGTATATGTAAATATCAGTGTTAGCCATGCCAAACATGGCTCGGAAGTTAACACTCAAGATGAACATGTAGTTGCAACACATCTAACTTTGCTTTTCATTAATTTGTACAGCCCCATTCCGTATCTCATTCGGCCCAATCTTGGTGATCCGATGAAGCATTGAAATAGAAAGCACATTAAAGGAAAAACAGAAAAAGGTGAAGACGGTTTTGGGAAGCAAACAGATTTGCATAAATACACAATAGATCTAAACCACAAAATACTCCTTAAACTTCATATATAAAAACGATACGACCCAAATTGCTGGAGTTGTATTCAACAAACCTATTCTCTCCCAGAAAATCCCAAACAAAAGGTCCATTCCCCATGGCACCCTGCAGCTGTCTCTTCACTGGCATACATTTGGTCCATGGGAACGGACCATTGCGCGCTGGCATTCATCGCGTACATTGCCGGCCGGCGGGGACTTGCGGCCGGGCGCCGGGCACTATGAAGGCTGGCCTTTTGCACACGATGGCTGCGGGACGCCAAATGATGTGGCTTCAATTGAGAAACCATCAGAAAACTGGGTGAGAGGAGATGGGAACCACCTTAAATGTGCTCCTTTAAAATATTCTAGAAAGCCAGTATTGATAGTGCTACACGTATCCATCATTCATCATGTGAAATCTTTAGTCTATGCAGTCTGAAACGTTTGAGGACCATTTGTTTTGTTCTTGAAAGGCCTAAAAGCAATCAAACACAAACACACACCCACACACACACACACCTTCCTTTAAAAGAAGAGCTCAGTATATCCTGACATCATCTGACAGCTCACCCTAAAGAAACCCCCGACAGTCCAAACCTGTACAAAATACCCCTTTCTCATCATTCTCAAGTGCAAATATTAGCATCCATAACATATCATTCTCCAAGATCTCTCACAGGAAACCATGAACACCTTACCATATCCCAGCAATACATGTACATAATATATATATATATGTTATATATATATATATATATCTACATCCCAATACACCTATGACTCTATGACATACACACGGTATATTAGCAGTCACCATGTATATTGATCTGCACATACTATAGATCAAGTCATCACATCACCCACTCGGCCACCCAACGTCTCCGGCGCGTGTGCAGGTTTGAATGGGAAAAGTGATTTCCTCATCACCACCTGAGGTCTGCGATGGGAGTGATGGTTTTAACTTCCAAAACGCGGAGTAAACAAAGGGGGGAAACACAAGGAAAGCATAGTTGAACGTTAAGCGTCGTGGAATTGTTATATACAATGGGGCTTTTAGTTGCTTTTAGCAGTTTATTTCAAACTAAAGTGAAGAAAGCACAAGAAAGTTGCACAATTGGGGACCATCATCCCATTCACTGGAGGTGGACATATGTTGAACCCCCAAGTCAGGCTGCTCCAGCCACTGGCTCACTTGGTTTTAAGGTTGGATGGCTTGGTAGTTTGGCTTCATGGTGACAATATCCCCAGCCCCAGCCTCAGATAGAAAGTCATGGGCCAATAAGCGCAGATATTTAGCTCAAATTTCCACATCGCTGGTATATGTTTAAGCCGCTTTTCCAATTTCGAAAGACAAAGCGTTCCTTTCGTCGTTGACGTTTCAATTCTCCCTCATCTGACCTCTGGCTGCAAGCCCCACCCCGGCCCTTCTTCTCTTCACATGCGCAAATCAAAGGAGTCCCTCACATGGATTCAAAATCATGACATTACACGAAGAACATTCGCCTGAGGCACCGGTCCGAAGTCTATCTTTTGAATCATGTCTCCTGCATCTATCCATGTATACCTTGACCTTATTTGTCTATCCATTTATCTCTCGACCCATCTATCCATCTCGCCATGCACTGCAGTGACTCATAGTTGAAACCTCCCTAAATTGCAGCCACGGACTTCACAAAAAAGGCCGACAGGTCCACTGCCCTCAGCTTCCTCAGGTCCCTGACCGAAAATTCTCATGGTGGTGGTCTTGAAGGTGGTGGAATACTGCCGACCCCGAGGCATGCTGCCTGCAACGTGTCGCCAAAGAAAAAAACCAGGGCAAAGTCCGAAAACAACGTGGTGCTGGGAAGGGTGGGTGCAGCTAATTTCAATGAATTTCATATCGTTTCAGAAATCCAATACAATAAAACCTATACCATTTGGGGATGGTTGGAATGCCACCGATACATGTTGATTTTGGTGATAGTTTCTGATTATTTGGGTTTAGTACATTTCTCTTGCCAGGCATGCAGTCGCAAAATCGCAACTCAAAAGAATGCTTCGGCGCTTGGCATGGTCTCATCCTATCCTTTGTTGCGCTGCCAATAGAATGGTACTGTTTTGCAAAGGGTCCCCACCATAGTCTGCGCGGCTTATCCGATTATGGATGATTTCGTTCGCGCTGAAGAACCCCTGCTCTCTAGGGCGTCCAGCTCGACGTTTATCAATATTGAAGGGTTTAGCACATGCGTCTCCCCTTTGTTTCAAGAAGAAGCTATGGGGGTTTCCTAAAATGGGGGTACCCAAAAATGGATGGTTTATAATGGAAAATCCTATCAAAATGGATGATTTGGGGGTACCCCTATTTCAGGAAACCTCCATATGTCAACTGACCAAAGGTGCTGAATCCAAAAACGCCTGAAGGCACCGTCTGCCACTCTGGGTGGAACACGTGCAATCCTGGGACGGAACAGCCAGCGAACAGCTGGCAGCTGGACATCACTGCATATAATGGGTACACCTTAATTTCAATATGTTCAATCCATGGTTGACATCAAATATGAATACCCTTTATTTGTACATGATTTATCTATTAAACATGGTGATTGTCCATAGCTATCTTATATTACCAGATGACAATTTGAAGCTCAGAAACTCCCCAAATTTCCCAAAATCTACCACAGTAACTTCCTCCCAAACCAAATGAGTTGGCAAAATTCGCCCACCAGACTTGGCAAACACAAATAGTTCATCTCAATAACTAAGACATGTGATGATACCCCGATTGATTCATGATTGGAAATACCCAACAAATCAACCAAAGTGACATGATCTGCTGACCATAATCGAACCGTGAATCTACATGCATTAATGCACCCACAATGAAACCAACCAGGGGCCAGCAGTCAACATATCCGGACGTTCTGCGTGCATCAGCGGTGAGATCTAAGGGCATGGACCCATGTTGCTCATGATGGCCATCCGCTGAAGAGCCTGCCAGAGTCCCCAGGTTTCTCCAAGAATCAGCTCCCCCAAAGCTATATATGTTTAATAACCAGGGCGTGGCACTAAAAATCATAAGGATTCCTATCTTGTGTCATTGTTCCTTCAGCTATTCAAGCAGCATGCCCCCAAACAGCCCTTGTGCTTCTAGAAATTCCATCATAGGCCATGTTTTCTCCGCGCATTTTATACATCAATAGTCTAAAAAAGGAACCGCCGTGTTACCAGGAACATACATTTAAGTCGTTTAGCACTATTTGAGTGAGTAGGATGTTGTTTTTCTATCATTGGGTGTTGCTATAAAAATAGTGTATCAAAAGACTGGTATCGGTATTGGTAGATCCTTCGTCGAGGCATCAACCGACGTGTGCCTCCTCCCGATGTTCGGCCAAGGTGATGCATGCTGCAGAGGGTTGTGGGACTGGCAGCAGGACGTGGGTCAAACATGGAGCGCCAACTAGCCCACAAATCTGGTCATGCTTAGTTTTTTTGAAAGTATTTCACATCAAAATCATGTGACTCATGTGATGTGGATCTGACTCAGTCCGTGCTCCCAAATCAAGCCACCCAAATGTCAGTGGGATTCCCCCAACTTGGGTAACCATGGCTGTGCTCCTCCTTGGGTCCAAGCCGTTGGGGGTCCAAGCCGTTGAACTTATGCTGGGGGGTACAGCGGATGCAGCTACGACGATTTCAGCAGTTCTGAGGATCGTGAAAGAACCAAATAACCCATCAAAAGTTAACCATCAAAATAGGATTTCAGCAGTTGATGTCTAATATTCTTTTCAAATAACCAACCTTCAACAGAATCCCATCAAAGATATCAAAGAACATCCACACAAGAAAGGATGCACCGGCGTGCTGGGTAGCCTTTTTCGGCTGGATGCATTGATCCAACTGCATAGCGCTGCCGCTGCTGGGCTCCCAGCTTACGGACGACCCGTTCTACGACTTGCCATCGATGGAAGGAGCTGAGCTGCTTTTAACAGACCGAACTTGCGGGGTTCTTTCTCTTTGAATTGGCATTCCCCAAGCCAATGGTTCATCTTGGTGAAATGAACTATTCCACCAATCTGAAATACGGTGTTTCTGGTGGGAATGTCAACCCTAAAGACCATCAAAGAACCGTGGGCTTTTAGCGGGGCCCGGTTTATTCAGCAAATGATCACTATATATCACTATGTCACTATGTAGAGTGTAGAGGTAGCCCTCCATAAATAAGAAACTACACACAGGGTTGACATCACTCACCATTGGACCATCACGTGCACGAGCGCCCGCTCACGTTCCTCCGATCCTGGTACAGGAAGGTTCAGGACGCTGAAGGAAGCCGCAGAAACTCCAAGTTGTAAACCATACCATCCGTAGCAACCCCAAAAAATAGACAACATGTAGGACAATGTTTTGGCACTAGTTTAGCAGGGTTTTATGCTGTTCTATCTTTTTGGGGGTTGCTATGGCTCATTGCAACTTGCAAATGGCTGGGAGGTTTCGCAGGCTCCCAGTACATGAGTTTACCGCAAAATATGTACGATCTCTCCGTGACATCGTAAGTTGACAAAAAGCCAGTCTGTATTTTCCGCGAATTTGATACCCTCTGGTAAACTAACATAACTATGGAAAATCACACTTTTTAATGGGAAAATCCACTATTTCTATGGCCATTTTCAATAGCTACGTTGAATTACCAGAGGGTAATGACACTGGACATCATCCACTGTGATGACATGTTCATGGCGAAGCTTGGATGCCAACAAAAACACACTTTGGCTAAGGAGCTAAGTAGTCTCTTTCCCCATCATCACATGTTAATTCACTAACCAGAATTAAGGCCATTTTGTGACAGTCACCCGTACAAACCATGATTTCAGTGACGTCGCAGCAACCATCTCTACTTTTTTTAACCTTATCAAAATGAAACGCAAAGAACTATAGGCCGTTGACAATGTTGACAGGTTTTTGACGGGTTTCTGCCACGTTCACCTTTGAAAGTTACGGTCCCCGTGAACACCCGGAGTTCAACCGCCGCACCTGGCTCTGCAGCAGGGCCTGAGACACGTTTTCTCGGCGGCAGTTCAGAAAACCGCCGGAAGGCATGGCTCTGGGGCTCGGACTCGCTGGAAGCTCTGCACTGGTTGTTTGCAAATTGGACACCTGGCTGGACATTGAAATTCCACTCTCTCGGGCCAATGGGGATAGAAACCATCAGAAGGTTCATAAATCTCCTACAAAAATGTGTTTTATCCTCAGTTATAACGGAAAGCTAACAATATCATGCTGTTTCTCCCTCTGCCCCACCAAAACCCATTCCATAGATTTCCCATGGAGCTGCACAGAGGCCTGGTGTCTGGATGCATCCGGTCCTCCTTGGGAGGAAGGCTTGGAAGCAACGAAGACTATGGGAAAAATTGCACGGACAGCGTGAACAATCTAATTATAAAAACCTAGGTTGCTATCATCTGATTATATAATCTGATCTTATGTTAATATTATTGAGATGCATTTCTGTATGCCCTCCTTTTGCATCCGCCATATTGTCATATATTGCCATCAGGATCAGCAGTACGTCCAGCATTTTCACCTTCAAAGACCGAAGCTACACTACAGACCAAGTGGCAGAGAGGTAATACCTCCGGGAGCATCTGAAGCACACCTTAAGGGCCGCCAGGCCCATCATTGGGTCGATTCGTGGATAAAAGTTCAGTCTGCGGTGGGGGTCGGTTCTATGCCAAGCTGCAAAAGCCTTACAAGAAGATACAACATGATACAACTAGAAATAACTAGAACTAGTTTTTTCTAACTTTAGAAAGCTCTTTAGAAAACTCCAACAAAAATTGCACCAAAAAATTACCATTGCAGTGCTCCATGGTGCCCCCTTCATCTGTTCAAAGGCCAGGCAACGAGCAAGTGCCCGCAAGGCAAGCAAACGGTATCAGCGCCGGCCTGGTGTCCACCCTAGAGAGTCCAAGATCGAGGTCCCTGAAAGATCTCCAGAATGGAAAATAAAATGACGCAAATTCAAAACCGAACTGCTTACTATTTTTTGAGGGTGTGTGTGAATCTGCTACACTTCCAAAGATACTGCCCATCTTGTTTTTGGTTGGTTAATATCTTTAATTTTGGCGAGAGATTACTTAGTACGAACTGAACTACCAACCTAGTCAGTTGTCACAGCATTGTTGCTTGCATTCCCCAGCATCTTACCATTATATGAAAATAATTGTCACCATTCAATTCCCATTGAGTCCCGCTAAATCACCCTCACATGTCCCCAAGTGGCATATCAATAGCCATTAAGTCATTTTTTTTTTACCATATAGCATGTTGATGTGTACACCCTTTTTGATGGTTATGTAACTTCACCAAACTCCTATTGAGTCATTGAGTCCCATGAAATCACCATGAAATCCTATTGGTTCAATCATGTTCAATCCCATTATTCCCAGTGGATCAACCAACAGTATTCATCAATATTCCCCACCCCATGGCTGACCCCTGCCCCATCCTATGGCCGAGCCTCGCGGCACACGATACATGGCCCGGTGCGCACGGGGGCCCGCGGCGCCTGCGGGCCATGGACATCCCCACAGGGTTGCCAGAGATGATGGCCTCAACCGTATATCTAGGTGTGAATAGCCACAAGAAAATTACATATCATATACATAAATAAATATATATATATATATGTATATGTATATGTATATATGCATATCCATTCATAAACACTGCATTACTGGATAAATATGGATAAATAATGATAAATATGCACAGAGAGTTACAAAATTGTCTCTCTTTGTGGCTCTGACTCATGTTTGTTGCAATAGTCTTAAGTCTTGGTCAAGACCGAAAACAAAAAACAACGGGGGATTGATTTATTCACACACTGCATTCTGAGCGTCAAATACAGTAAGATCATACTTTAATGTGATTTAATGTGTACAATATCAAGGATTATCAAGTCAGTGATATCCAGCAACCTATTTTTTCAGGCCTGGTGCCTGGTGATTTGGACTTCCAGCATCTTCATAAGGAAACTGTTGCTAGGGATTGCTAGGGATTGCTAGGGAGTTTATGCCTGAATCCTAACCACCAACCCAAACCATCAGTCAACCGTTGGCTGATGATGCAAGACGATTCATAATTGTCATGAATACAGATGCAAACACGGAAAGGCGAAGAATCAACCCGTCCCAGCCGGACATGTTTTTCATTAACCTTTGAACTGCAAATGCCAAGTTGGCAAAATCAAGGCATAAGCCAGCAATGAAATGGATCTAGGGGAAAAACCGATTGCGAAACCTGCTGATGTTGATTGATGCGCCACGGGGTGAGGAACCACTGATAGCAAACCCACTGCTAGTTGTGTGGATCTGGTTCATGTTGATTGACCCACAGGCGCCACATATGTACTATTCGCCAGTTTGATCAATTTGATCCATTTTGTTTTTTGTTACGCAACCGCACATCCCACATAAGTATAAAAAAGTGCCAATACATGCCAATACCAAACTTACATTTCACATGTCATCATGAAATTACAATGTGACAGCCAGGAGTCATCTTGCTTCATGGGGATTTGTAGATGGCTGAGGTTCTAGCATAAACCCATTACCGTACCCCTCTTGTAATCAAACACAGCAATGGAAAATTCATGAAAATACAATAGAATACCCCATTCATAGATAACTTCCCCCTCAAAACACCATTTTTCAGAAAGGATTTTCAATTGCCATGTTTGATTACCAAAGGGCAAGCCCTTATTTCATATCGGTTGTTGAATGTCGCCAGGGTTGCATCAACCTCCTCCCCAGGCCTGCGCGACTGGGACCTTGGCGAAGAATGGGTTGCACCATGGGTGACCCAAAAAAACATCAGTTTTCCCTGGCGTGCCATCCTATGTTCAACTGTTTTCTCATACCCACAATATGGGCCCGAAAAATGAACAAACTCAGTAATGGAACAAGCTTTTCTTGAGGTGGCATTTAATCAAAGGAAGCTGCGAAGGGAAACTCTCACTTACAGATTGAGTTGAACTCACAACTTCGCAACATCACTTTTTCGCATCGTGACCAGGTTGTGTCCTGGCCTTTAAACATCACCCCAACTCCCCTCGGCAAAATCGTGCCTGCATTCCTTTAGGTCCTTTGCTTTAGGACGAAATGTTCCTTTTGGAAACTTCTGGCACACGCACTGTACAAGCTTTACTTATAATGCGGGAAGCTTAACCACGAAGTACTGGCAATAAGAAAACTGTTACTCCAACTAGCTGAAAATTTGCCAATAAATAATGTAGAAAGGCCCTTGCTACTTTGCGTATTGCCACTTCACCTGCTACCCAACCTTGGAGCTAATTGTTGCTTTCTTTTTTGCTGGCATTCTGATTACCGGAATAATCCATGAATCGGACCCTTGCTAACCAGGGTTACCCTCTCATGATTTTACATCGCTATATAAAATCACCATTTGTAATAGGTAGATCGAACTCGAACTAGATGGGCTATTTCCATACCGTAAAATTACTGGAGGGTACCCTGCAATACTACCACGTGATGGTATGTTATTTCCCATGATATCCCCATATTAATGTCCTTAATGTCCTATTCGCCACCACGTTTCACGGTTTTTCCAATTAAATTCCATTACAATCTCATGTTCCTCTATTTTCTCACAGTTCCAGTGAACAATCCCATTCAACAATTCATAGCAATTCCATTGAAATTTCGTAGAAGCACCATGTTTCATGGGCTTTTCAATGGGGAAAACCATGAACAATCGTCTTTTAATGCATCTTTAATGGGGACAAATGTGTCCCATTAAACCTGCATTAAAAGACAATTGTTCATGGTTTTCCCCATTGAAAACCTATTGAAAGCACCAATTTTTCATGGTTTTCTGTATCAATGTCCATTAAAAGCAGCACCTGGCCATATCCCCTGGTCCAAGGTGCCACGGTGCGGCGATCCCGCCGTGAGGCCATCGATGCCATGGATACCATAGAGGCGCTTTGCAAGGCCTTGCAGCTGAGGGAGTCGGTGGCTATGCGAAAAGTTTTTTTTTTTTTTTTTATGTAGGTTGTTTATGGTTGTTATTTCTTTTAGTTTATGTATACATACACAATTGTACACAGATATATATATATATACATATATCAAGCTGCAACTGCAACACAAAATTTAGGCTGGATCTGGGATTATAGCCATAATGGGGATGTGGGGTTTCTAGTAAACATTCCTGGTTGGTTAGTTATAACCTCATTGTGGCTATAATCTCCCTGCAGTAAACATCAATAAACAGGTCAGTTAATCCCATCTCCCTAATATTAAGCTATTAAACAACCTCCAAAAACCAGGGTTTAGTAGGGGATTTACACATATTTGGGACCATACAATACAATGGGCACGTTTAATATTGTTGGGGATGGGATTCGAAAGCATTCTTGATGAAGATGCTGTCAATTAAACTTTAAGCAATGCACCATCCACAATTTAGAACATATGTTCCCAGCTATAAACCTCCATTTACTTTGGGGATTTTCCCGCCACTTTTGATTAGGGTATTGTCCCTGATGCAAGAGAAAAAAAAACTATCCGCCCGGCGGCTTCAACCTTAACTTATCCAAGAAATATCTTAACCTGTCCAATAGATATTATATGAATAACACATTAATTAACTAATATCCATAGCATACCTTCAAAAAATACCCATCCATTTTAATAAGTTAACATATCTATATTGGATTCCAATATAGATATATTAACTTATTAACAATATGGATAATATTGGATAGAAAAAAACATATTAACCATATAACCTATCCAAATTACAGCAATTACTATCCAATGAGGATGCAATCCATTCTTCATATCATGTCATATATTCCATTTAATGTGGGAGTTACTTTTTGAATTCGTTTTAACCTGTCCAATGTGGAAAATCACACCGGGTAGTAATGGGATTGAAAATCGTCTTTGACACCATGAATGCTGGAATTTGGCCCGTCTGACATCCGCGCTGCCTGGTGCTCATCCGCGCGCTTGAAGCAGCAGGTGCAGGCGGCATTCCTCGGGCCATCCCATGCTTGGGATGGGCTCCAATAAGACCACCATTCCACAAGGGTTCACCTTCTAGGGATAGATGGTGTGGTTGAATCTGCAGGTACGATATACTAGTATATGTATCTGTGAAGCTTAAGAATTTTGTTGGTGGTTAACATCACCCATCTAAAATTGTTGGGTAAACTAAGAATTCAACATAGTTCAACAACATTCAACAACAATATGTTTAGGAGCTCAGGTCTACCCTACCCGTTCATGGGGACATGTTTGCTGCTGCAATCTGATTATTCAACAGCTTGAAACTCGATCCCTCGCATCAGAAGTCTCCCAAAACGATTTGTGCAACTTGAGGATTCTCCGTAAATCCATTTATTTATATTTATATACTAAAAACAACACTGTGTAGTATGTGTAGTACTATGTTGCACTCATGTTTGCGAGCCTTCATGCACGTCGGAACCCGGCTCGTAGTTTTGATCCCCGACTTCCTGCCGAGTTGCAAAGGTCCCTGGCCCATCACCAATTCGGCGCGGTCACTGAGTCACAGAGCGCAGTCTGATGCGGAAATGAAAACAGATGTTACAAGTTTTTTATATAGGTAGAAACATGGTAGAAACTCATGGGCCAAAGGTTTTGGAAGCCCAACTGTCGAAAGTTTCAGGCACACATCATCATCCCAGGCAATTTGGAAAAATGGCCGATGGCCACCCACATGTTTTCGCTGGCAGTTGGCGCTTTTAAGGCTCTTCCCATAGCTGGGGTACCTCTGGAGTAGAGTCGAGGACTTGACACAGGTTGGTTAACCACCCCTTGTGAAACACTGATTTTTGAGTTTGCCGTTTGCAGCAATCCTCTTTCAACTTCCTGGTAAGTACCCCCGTGAACATTCTGCCAGCTGGGAGCAACGAAACAGCTGCGACACCATGCTGGGCCACAACAAATCCAACCATGTGCGGGTAATATCGCAGGACCCTTCGGGAAGCTTCCGCCAATGGCCTGCCAAAGCCATACTGCGGAGGTAGCAGGACACGTACCTGATGTACCTCTGCTGCAGAGTGTTTCAGAAGCATTTCCCAGTTGTCAGGGCACATCAATCTTGACAAAATTGTCTGACGGTTCCAGAAATGAACCATTCAAACATATTCAAACGGTCTTTTTACATGCCTATTCATTGTTTCGCACACCTATTTGATTCATGCAAAAATGGCACTCCCTTTTTGGCCTCTTTACAGGTTGCTCCTAGCAGGTAAACATGTAAAGTTGTCAAACGGGCAACGATTTGTTTGTTTCATGTGTTAAAGGCCGTCCAAGAACCCTTATGGGTAAAATCTTGCAAGTTTGGGGTTCATTGAGGCTCTACTTTCTGGTTTGTATTGGTACCCCAGCACCTGAACGGTTCAAATGGGTGCTGCAAAACGACGTGTTACCACCCTGGAAAATGGAATCAATCCATGATCACCATGCCAAGAACGGCAAACATATGATACCCTCCCTCCAACTAACATGACAGCCCCGCCATCAGTTTGGGGTTGGAAGACTACATCCCCCTAAGAAAGCATTGATCCCCCGCTATGTTACTCCTGCGGGGGTTGTGGTCACTTAAGAAGAAAAACATCGTGACATTTCCCAGGAAGTTTGGTGCCTATACCTTAACTTGGTCCATGTTCAACCCCAAAGCTAGGATTTCAATCTGATGTAGTTCCTATCTATTTTATATAAGTATTCGCCCCTAAAATGCTCCCAAACATGGATCCAGCTAGACAGTACCCGACGGAGTCGCCTCCACGGTAGCTGTCCTCAACCACGGCGGTGCCGAAGCCATTCGAGTCTGAGCCATTCACATTGCGGGAGAGGACACGGTTGGACCTGAGGCACATGGGTTTAACTTGAGACTTGAGAAATGATCAGCCTACAAGAACATCATTTCAGAACTACGATTTGGAATATCGACTGAGGACTCAAGACATAAATCTGGCAATATCTGGAAAACCCATTCATGGCCAATTCTGAGTCATATTGCTTCCGGAATATCTGGGAATCCACCCGTTTCCTAACATTTTTCATATCTACTGCCATGACGAGGTTGCTGATTGGAACCCTAGGAGTCCAACCTGGGGGTGCACCAAGTCACCAATATCACCAATCAACATGGGAATATGCTGGCACGCGGGAAGCTCTGATTGCAGCTCCTTGGCTCCTTAGCTACGCTCTCTCCCAATCTGACCGGACAGTACTAACTTTGTTGTGGCCTGGTCTGACCAGCTAACCTGGAAGCGGAATGCACCCAGGTTTCTCGAGTGACAAAACATGTGCTATGGCTGAGGCTCTCAGAGTGGGAATTATATATGTATAAATGTATGCATTATACTATCAATATATTTGCCACTATGTTTTTATCATTTTTGGATATGTTTGGGGGCTACTATCACTGATGAAAGATCCCCCAATTGCTACATTCAACTGGTCCCTTGGCACTGGCGCCATCACGGAGCAAAACTTTTTCTGTTGAGAAGCCCGATCCGCTTGACGAATCTGGTCTCTGTTGCCATCTGCTGTTGGAAGCTTTTCGGAACTGACCGGATTTTAGAGGGCATTTAAACATCTTTTTTGGGGGAGACAAAACATGGTACTGATTCATGCGCTCAAACAGTTCTAGACCTTTGAGACTGAAGACAACGAATCATACCTGGAAGTGCAGACTCACATCCCCAACTCTGAAATTATATAGATCAATTGCCTTTGAAGTCCGAATCCAATCTTTGGCAAATGGCTTTTTTTTCTGCTGCCCACATTCAGCAACTGTACACCCATTAGCCACTCGACTCTTTGTGAAACAAGATTTCGCGAGACTCGCGACATAAAAGATCCTTTTTCGCGCAGTTGCCTGACCTTCAGCGACAAGGGATGGGATCGAATGGGCGGTCAGGAGGCAGAAAATGGCACACTGTATGACTCACCCAGGAGCATATGAATGGTAGTTTCAACAAATGTCCACAAATAATCCTAAATATACAGTAGACATCAATAGAATCAGCATGGAATGAAGAGTTTTTCCAAAAGCCCAATTCCTTTGGTTTCCACCATGAATTCAGCACTTGTTCACCTCATCGTCAGACCGAACGCAGTTCGAATGGGGGGCCTGCCAGAAACCACGTCTCTCAAGCCTCTGAGTCCTGGCGTCGGGATGGCCAATGCGCTTCTATCTCATGTCGAGAGCAGGTTTTCGCCATCATTTTGCACATGCTTTGATCTATTGCATTGTACACCGGCTTTGGTATAGCCTGATATTCACCAAATAAGAATTTTCAATCTAGGCAATGTAGGTGGGATGTGTAGGGAATTGCCTCTTTATGATGAAACGATCAGGTATTCATCTTGCTTGTTTGAGGTTGCATTGCAAGCATGACTGATGGGCAATAGAAGATACCCTGCAAAAAATAGCTGGTTTGATTGATAGATCCCCTCAAAGACATAGGTTTAATTTATTCAAAAATGTATGCATGCATATAGATCTACATATGCGAGTGTGTGTGTGTGTGTGTGTGCATTATACTAAATATAAAAGACATTGAAAACGTCCAAGACATCAAAGACACAAAAGCAACTAAAGGCCCGTTTCCCCAGAATTGTTGGCGATATTCCTTCGTTTCCCAGTATGGCCGAGTATGCCCCCACTTTACCCCCATTACATCCCCACGAAATTGTTGGTTGACCAAAGACCCACCCACCATTCTTAGGATATACCATGATATACCCAGAATTCTCCCAGTCGGAACAAGAGCGCACCTTTTCTTGCTTCCGTTTTCTCGGGAGGCCTTCAATGATCAGCATCTCCTGTGCCCAAGGTCATGTCCCAAAAGGCTGGAAATTCGAGCTGATTTTTGTTGATCTTCCAATGGGAAGAATCTGTCCAAGCAGCTTGGGTCTTCAGCCCCCTTGTATTCCATGGCCATTGCATGAGGAACATGATGATGAACCCATGATAAGTCACGAAATTTGGGGCTCTGTCTCTCTCTTCATCGCCTTCTCGAAGAGTTCAGCTGAGCTTAAGGCGAGTGAAAACAACTGCTCCACCAGGGTAGACAGGAGCATCAGCTGCTGAAATTTGGGACTACCGTGGCCTATTTTCAGACAAACCCAAGTAAGACATGGGTGACTCCCCAACTGCGGGACTGTGCTCGGCAAAATTCACCATTCCATTTGAGTTAAAAAAAAACGTGGGAACGGATGAGAATGGCGCCCCTTTCCCCAATCAGTCCTGTGGAATGCTCAACTGAGCCGCTAGCCTGACCGATCTGCCGTTCTTTCAGACATAGTCAATAGTTTCCACTGTAGTTCTCCAGGAACAATTGCAAGAAAAGGATCAACCCAGTCATCAAAAAGCAGCTCTTGAAAGATTCTGACACCAGCAACTTGAAACAAGAACAATCATGCTCCATATTGCTCCTAAACTTAGCACCAGCAATCAGTTCGGCCACCTGGGTCGATACTCATTGAGCTGAGCACTCAACCCTGCCACCTGCATTGCGGAGCATTGGGGCTGGAAAGTATTGGAAAAACAAAAAAAACGTGATACCATATTGCAAAGCTAGTAAAGCCCCTCATTCTGATCGTTGCAGGGTTTAAAATGTTGTGAGCAGAATAGGGGTTCTTAATGGGATTGCAACCAATAATTAAGCATGAAATCACATTGGCACCGTCATAATCCGTTATATAAAAAGATGATCCCACTCAATTTTTGATCAACGTTTTTCCCTGTCAAAGGAAAATTCAGGCATAACTGGGGGCATACCGCTATTCGTCAGACAAACCCATACTGTAAAAACAGAATGGTTTTTAGTGATATCCCTCCCATGAAAAATATCCCATATTACATCCCATTACATTTGATTGGTTAAATCCCACTATTAGACTTCCTATCCATTGTTCACGCCCAGATGCATTAAAACTCACTACCATAGCATTCGAATCCCCATGTTGGCTGGGGATTCCATCCTGACAAGCGACAATCTTTGGAACGAATCTTCCAAGCTCCGATCTATTCGGCAGGGTCTATGTTGATTCGAGGGATGGTAAACAATCCTATTTTACTGTGTTAAACCCAATGCCATAAACCATCCCATAAGCTAACCATGACTGCAGCATCCCGAATAGAGGTATACCATGGCATACCAATAACAAACCCCAATGGGGGATGGTGACTATTCTTGGGTTCATCACATGAAACCCTCATGAAATCCCATTACCCGAGTAAAATGAACATGGACCCTGCCATTTCTCGGGGTTGGAAGATTAGTGAGTTCCTAAAAAAAATCGGGCTCTATGTGAATATACGAGAGGGTACCCTCTGGTAAACCAACATAGCTCTGGAAAATCACAATCTTTAATGGAAAAATCACCTATAAATATCCATTTTCAATAGCTACGTTAAATTACCAGATGGTAACTCCCATCCAATCCCCAAAGCATCACATTTCTGGCTCACACCTCGCCTGCCCCATGAGAAGACGCAGGTCCGCGCCGCCGGATTCGATGCGGCCCTGCAACAACGACGGCGCGGTTTGGACGGAGGTGAAGGGCAAGCGCAACGTGGGGATGCAGATGAAACAACAACAACAACAACAACAACAACAACAACAACAACAACAACAACAACAACAACTAAAACAACTAAAACAACAGGACAATGACATCTGGGATAGTAAGTGCTACTCACCTTCAAATCATATGTGAACATGAAATGAATCAACAGAAATAAAGTAGCCAACAGCTCCAAACACCTTCAGAGACTGTAATTGGGGATGAATTCAAGGATCCAAACACCTTCTCAGAGAGTATTTGGAGTATTGCGGCAAAAGGAATACAAAATCTGGGAGAAATTATATAAGTGAAATCTATATATGCTTCCAAAAATGCAAAAAATGATATGGCTCATTATGACTCATTAGACATAAAATATAAACAGTGATTTAAAGCACAATGAACTGATGCTACAAATAAACAACTACCGAACATGGGATGCAAGCCAAGAAAATCAAGAGAACTAACTATAGCCTCTAGCCACATACACTAGCAACCCAACACCACTCCATCAAAGTTGGGATCTTCCAAATTAATCAAACATGTTCAGACATCATATGTCCGTAACTCACAACCTATGGATTTGTTCAAGGCACCTGACAATGATGATCCCTCCGTTCTTTTTTTGGGCAGCGTGGGCCTTCTGCCAAGTTAGCCAAGGGTCGTTCTTCCGGGTGTCGTACCTCAAGTGGGTCCCATTGGCCATTGGGTCTTGTCGCAGCTGTTTTTCAGTAGTCTGTAGATAAAAAGGGGCAGTGATGAGTCACTATGAGGAAACTCTTGTTTACTGCCGGAATCATCAATAACTTCATCAATAGAACTTGCTGCATAAAGACTTCCGTTGTGCCGACCTATGCCTCGACTTGAATACTGCCAAGGACTTTGAAGTTTGACATCAGAATTCAGCTTGAGTGCAACATCTTCATAAAGCAACTCAGGCTACTTCAAGGTACGCAAGGTTCTCAGTATTGAAGTAAGCATACAAACAGATTCCACAATGAGCATAGATGCAGCATTTGTTAATGAGGTATCTTCATAATGGAGCATCGGCTCTAGTTTCACCATTTGATGGGCAACTCTGAGGATCCTAACTTCTTGAGCTCCTGCACACCGGTGTGGCGCTTCATAGCGCTAGGGTTCGGCAAATGTCACCCTTGAACATAGACAAGTTACAAGTCGCCCATGCTCTCTCACACACAGTTCCACTATTTGATCGATCTAAGAGTTCCCCCAATTTCCTAGAGCGTGAGAAAAAAAACGCAGAAACCGAACAGTAGTGAAACTAGATAAAACAAACATTTCTTGAGGGCTATGCTAAGGATCTATTGCACCCCATGCGGTAACCAAACCAAGCACTCAGGAGATCCAGTTCATAGGACTAGCAAACCGGTCATACATCCGTTGTAAGCACCGACATCTCCTCCAGCAAATCCATCATATGCAACATCTGTAAAAGTGTTCCGATCTCAGTCCAAAAATCATTGTATACATCAGCTCCAAATGTCTAACAAATCCAAACAAATCCATACATCATTACATCCATTGTATACATCATCATTCTATAAACATCATGATTATATACAGTGTATACATCATGATATATATATATATATACATATCCATCATATCCATTGTTCCATGATTGTCCATTATTCAATTTTATATCCAAGAATCATGAAATTAATCATCAACATAAAGAAAGGCCGTCGCCTCAGCGAGGCGATCTCGAAGCACCGTGAGGCGATTCGCCTCAGGGAATCCACTGGTGGATGTTAGCAGCTCGAACGAACATAGCGACCTGGAAAATCACCATGTTTACCCTCTGGTAAACTAACATAGCTATTGAAAATGGCCATTTACAGTGGATTTTCCCATTGAAAATGGTGATTTCCCATAGTTGTGTTAGTTTACCAGAGGGTAATGGGAAAAGTCAACGATTTCTATGGCCATTTTCAATAGCTATGTGAAATCAATCATGGAAATACTCTGGATGCAGGAAATTCTGCACCAGTAGTACTCTATTCCCTGATAACCCATTATTTACCATGTTTTATAGTTACCTAGAAGTTTCAATTGGTGCAAGATTTCTTCCATCCACTGTATCATAGTGAGTAGTATGTCTATACTTGGATGGGTTCAATGAACTATGGCAATATGGTGGATAAAGATGATACTGTCTACAGTGAACTATACTTGGGTAGGGGTAGTAGGCTATCGTTGCAGGTATATTTTCACATTAGTTGTACCGATGCTGTCATAGACATTGCACTTAATCAACCATTACTTCTTTCAATGAGTTGGTTGTAGACAAACTACTGCAAATTAGTTGTAAGGTGAACAGAAACAAATACATATCCCCGGGTCATTCCCGCACCATGTCCCTTTAAAAATAAACCTTGGAACCACCTCCCGCAAGACTTGGGTTTAAAGGGCACCCGACACTTTGATGGACTATCATAATTTTCCATAATTTTCCTATATTATACATATATATATATATTCCCAAACACACACACACACACCCATTTCCCAAACTTTGGCCACCGGCCCAATATTTGTTCCACTCTGCAGTGGTTTGCGAGCACCTCTGCCTCCAGTGATGGTTTGACTGGTGATTGAAACACGGCCAGTGGGATACTGGCAGAATCTGGACAACCAATGCTGGTAAGACATCTTGAACCAAGTATATGAATCCCCTCACAAAAGAGATTACATGCAGATATTGATGTTGATTCAGGGATATTACATACTGTGATCAAGCCATGAATGAAGCTCCACTTTTGGAGCTTAGGTCCCCGGGCAACGTGGTCATCCTGCCGAGGATGTCGACCTCTGCTCCCACATGGAGATCCCACACGGTCACAGCCTGCCGCTGCTGTCGGCCCGTCACAGTCCCAAAAAACACGCAAAATTCGAAGATACCCTCTGGTGAACTAACATAGCTATTGAAAATGACCATTTATGGTGGATTTTCCCATTAAAAATTGTGATTTTCGCTAGTTTACCAGAGGGTAACCATGAACATGGAATTTGAAGTATATAAATTTCTACACAAAGAAGGTTTCAATCTGAACAACTCTTGTTTTTGGCATGAATCGACACCGAGAATAATTTGGAAATAAGGGATTGAACCTACAAAGTGTGGGGATACATCGAGATAGTTTGCAGATTTACTGCTTGATGATTCAGCCAGGGACAGGAAGATATGACAATAAATTTTCATTATCGTCCAAATTCCGAATCCAATATCTGGAGAGAAATTCAATGAACTTATTATTGGAAAAACACTTGAACACCCATCCATGTTTCTGTGGCTTGCCGCCTAAAATGGGAACAAGCAGAATTCGAATACGATGATGCCAGCCAAATTCACTTCGCAAGGCCTTCAATCCACAACGAAAATCGTATAGAAAAAACGTTTGCCAAGAGTCCCCTAAATAAGTCATATAAACTTTAACATACTACATACATGATATAATATAATAGAATAACATGTTACAATATGATATAACACCACACAAAAGTAAGAAAAACAACTCCGAAGGTCCCCCACACGGATCCCCCCAGATTCAGTCCTCGCCAGTTCGGGCACCATAGGCCACGGGCACATGGTAGAGGTTGCTATCCTTGCTGTAGAATCCCCAATGGACAAAGAAACGTCAATGTCAATAGCTGCCCCAAATTAGATGGACATATCATATCTGGACAAAGATATCCCTGTTTGGGTAGTGATGCATTAAACCATATCAAAAGTGGATGTGTACTGTATCTGGATATCCATGGATATCCTTTCTCTTTTCCTATGTATCTATATATATATATATTTATCCGGGGAACCGCCATACATAACACAGCCCTGCCTCATCGATGGCCATTTGGAAAGCTCCTTCGGTGATGCTGTACCTTCGGCTACAAATCAAAGCCCTGGTGCCCAGGCCAAGATCATCAAAATCATCAAATTGCCTTGTAAAATTAATTGCCTGATCCCAAGATTTGGTATGATAAGTGTGGACATTGTGCTCTTATTTGCATATATTCGCCATCTTGAGACTCGAGATGGAAATGTCAATGTGTGGGATGCAAAAGGTGCAACCCGTAATTAACGTAATAATGGCCAA
Source organism: Symbiodinium sp. clade C Y103 (assembly GCA_003297045.1). Classification (NCBI taxonomy): domain Eukaryota; class Dinophyceae; order Suessiales; family Symbiodiniaceae; genus Cladocopium; species Cladocopium sp. clade C. The sequence goes on along the minus strand of BGPT01001618.1, from coordinate 72,196 downwards.
CTGCACATGATGTAGAATGACAGCGGTGCAATTTTTCCGGAGCCAGCCTCAGAAAAAGTGCTTCACCCGGAAATGGAGACATTTGACATCATTTGACCCTTCAAAAACTGAGCAGCTTCAAACATTTATTGGCCAATCCCTCACAATGTTTATGATTGTTGGCATGACATTGAGATTCTTGGCGCATGGATTTTGATAAGCCTGAATAAGCTGGGCAGTGCAAAGCTGATGGGCAACTTTCCAACGCTGATCTACCGGGCCCTGTTGAAACGTCCCGCCTGATGTAAACGAAGCGCCGTTGTTTGCCCTCGTTCCTGGGGCGTTTTTTTCGGGGTCCCCATACAGCCGTGCGAGAATTCCAACCGGTTTGCTGCAAAAACACCAGTTTGGTTCTGATCGTCTACTGAAATCTCGGATTTAAGAGTCGGGCGTATGTAATGAAAAACTATAAACAACTGATAAAACTGTAAAAGAGATGTTTTCTTTGATGAAATGCTCTGACTTTTTTGGGGGTATACCATCAAATGTCCATGAAACTCAAGGTGCTGGTCTCCCTTTTTTTTTCCGGTGATTTCTGAACTCTATCCACTATGGATATCGATAGATACATTCACCATACACATCCAAAAACATCCATAAGCCTTATAGTCACATCAGTTCAAAACCAATTCAACTACAACTGTCATCAATCCCATTCCCATTCTTCCCAACGTTCCCCACACTGTTAGTTCTTGCTTCACCAATTTTCTATTACGCCGAGGTGCCACCACGAATCAAATTCCAAGCAGTGACACCCAGGAGTCATTCCCTGAGGTGTCACGCCTCGGGCTGCGGCCATTTGTTGGGGGACAGCCATCTTCTCTGCAATCATCACAACAGAATTTTCAAACAAGACATCACAAGAATCATCATGATTAATATACAAACTACACAAGAATCATCATGAGAGATATATCAATGATATATTGATATCTAATAACAAAAGATCAATCTGCCCCGGCAAACGCCTGACAGCTCCTGGTGCAGCCGCTCCGTGCTCTCATCCTGGAGCCAGAGGCTGGTGATATAGGACCTTTATTTGTCAAATTTGTCGAATGAGACCAAGCAACAGTTTTACTAGGTGCACAAATGACCCGATTTATTTCATATTATTTGGTATAGGCAGATGATTTACCATGATTTACCTATATTATTTTCGTGGTGATGTTCCATTGAATCCGCATGAAATCCCACTAATTAAACCACATAAAACCCCCAGAATAATAATCTCGAGCAACCTGCTCTTTTGACCCTCGCAACGACCTCCATAGACTGCTCATGGTCTGCCTTGTGCTGGGACCAGGTTTGGCATGACATTCACCAGAGGGTTTGCCAATAAATAGATCATAATGGACGCATGAAAAACGTTGAGTGTGCTTTGGCTATTTGATGCGAATCGCGCAACCGTGCTCGGGTTGGACATCATCTTTGCATCTGCGAGGCGATGTGAATCCCTTCTGGGTCCACTTGGATATTCTCCGGTACAGCCAGCGTCTCTTGAAACGAGGCAAAACAAGTCCGACAAATGCCCTGCACAGCCCTGCTGAGTGCGGGACCATGTGCGTCACTGCACCCTGGATCAGGGATTTGCAGTGATCATGGGCCGATCATGACTGTCATGAACCTTGCAACACCTGTCGAAAAGTCATGGCAAAGCCAATGAATTCATTATTGCAAAACATGCTACCATTCAAGTAGCACTATATACCATCAGCAAGTCCCGTGATTGCCCCATCACAACTATACATCATAATTACTCGGAGCTGCATGTGATCCGTGACCACTCCCAGAAGCCCAAAGAGATAAACCGACCTGAACCAATCCAAACAGCTCATGAGCCTGGCCTTCAAGCACCCAAAAAGAAAGCTAACACTTATTATTATATAGACGATTGAATGACGATTGTATAGATTTATATAGGGATATTGCAAACAACTGCGTTGATACCTTTAGTCAGTTTGTGTTCATCTATCTCAGCATACAATCAACCCATTCATCACAGCCAAACCAAGGTCTACCCGAACCACTGGGGTGCCCTTTTCGCGGGCCTTTGTGCAGCTTGAAAACTTGGATCTCTGGGAGCAGGAACAGCGGCGGACGCGAACGCCGTGGAACCAGGGGAGGGCTGAACACTTTGGGATTCGGATTCTTTGGGGTGTTGTAATCCCATGTGTATGTAGGGCATTATAGGGCTATATTCAATTTTCATAAGCTACAAAGAGGATCAGAGCGGTCCCAAACCTCAACTTGATGAGTTCAAATTGCTATGCCCCAGAAGGGGAATAGGTATGAGACTTTGGGCCCAACAGAGTGACGTTCGACTCCACCTTGTCCTACACATCTTTGGGTGGTTTTCGGATGCTTTCGGCCGTATCGGGATTGAGTAAGAAAATGGTTTGATGCTGAATGTCTGAATCCGTCAAAACCGGAACAGTGAGCCAAGGGTTGGAAATTGTTAGAGTCAGAGTCAGAGTATTGCTAGATACTTGTGGGGCTTCTGTACTGTAACACTTGTAATTTGAAATTTGGCTGGTCAACGGGGCGTGTGACCCAAAGATAGACTGACTCGACCAAGCTTGCTCAAGATCTTCGGGGAATCCTTCCACCCCAGAGCTGATGATTGGTGATGAAGAGACACTGGAACAATTCCAATCTTTGAACGTTTGAACCATAAGGATTTCCCATCCATTCCCCTCAATGGATATGTCATGATAATCTTCAATCGATACCGATATATTGTAGATATCATTTTCATCATTTTAATGTGGGTAAAACAATAATAAACCTTCCATTTGGGAATGGCATATACCACCTATTTATGGTGATTTGGGGGATGGTTTATTTTTGTTTTACCAACATTATTGGGGATATCAATGGTGTGTTGTTTCATCAACAAACATCAACAGATTCGAACAGATTCCCCATGGCTTCCCCAGATGTTTTCACGCATGCCCTCGCCAGGGCTGTCCCGGATCGAAGGAGGTGAGAATGACGCGGTGAGACTCTCGGTGTGACGCCTCCGAACTAGGTGAGGATTCAAAGGTGCGAGTTTCTCAGCAAATTCATTTAGGCATTTTGGTTTTCAATCAGTGGTTTAATATGGTTTCATCATATTTGATTAATGAACTTAACAAACCTTTCGTACCTCTGAATTACAGCTTGGCTTGGAAAACACTGCTGCAAAGTATGTCAGACTAGTCCAACCAAGGAGTTTTTGAAATTCAATCATCTTTCCAGTTTCCCCTTCAAATCAACAAACCATGATCAGTTTTCAACCAGAAAATACCCAATGGGCATCTGATGGGCAGCTTTTTGGTGATCCTTCTTGACGAACATGTACGAAGTAACATCATATGGGGATCTGAAAACACATGAAAACACGGTCTCTCTCTCCACATTCTCCACTGTTTCAGTACCTTGGAATCCTGCATAAGTGCACCAGTCTTGATGGACAACCACTCAACCCTGTGAGTGGCGGCGCCCGCTGGGACTGCAACGGCGGCACGAGACAATTGAGGCTTTAACAGGGAGTCCTGCTGGCAGACAGCTTTACCAGCAACGAAACACAGCCGGCATCGTGGCATCAAAGGTCGGGCTGAAATCACTGCATGAATCAAGATGCCACGAAGCCATGACTTGAGAATCTTGAGCTGGAGACAATAGTAAATGCTCAATGATCAAATTGATGCTGTTCCATATTCTATTCCATACTGGGGTGATTGGCATCACTGGGCTGTGGTGAAAAGTACCTCCGAACCCAACCTCTTGGGGCCCAGGGAGGCATCTGTAAGCAGAACGCTCAGGCGCAATCAAAAGGTGTAAAACGCGATGACATTGACAACCCCTTGCCTGTAGCAAGGGCTCGCAAAGGGTAAGACAAGGCTCCAATGAGGAACAGACTCATGCTGTGTCATGCGGAGTAGGCACACGGCTCCTTCGCAGGCAGCGGCTTTCACTTCCAACAATCCTCTGATCAGTGCAGTGCCAGTGGCACCTCTTCTGACCAGAGTGTTTGGTAGACTCATTTCCACTTTGATATTTGTTGTGTGTTCAATATCATGTTTGTCTTGCCATACAAATATAATCAACCACATTAATCAATATTCATCCGCATTAATCATATGGCAAATCTCTGAATCTGATGCTACTTCTGTACTAATCCATGCTTCATGACCCAACGTTTATATACGTTTATCACATACCGGGGCTTCAAACAACGAGGTCGCTGCCGCGGTTGGGTTAAGCTTTGCACCCGACGGGCCATCAGGTGTGGCCTCTCACGTGCAGAGAGATTGCTCCACGACCTGGAAACTTCAGCAGTTTCGATTGGGGTGATTTCGATTGGGGGGATTTTTCGGACGCTTTATTTTACTCTCTGGTAAACTAAGATAGCTATGGAAAATCACCATTTTTCATGGAACAATCCACTATTTCTATGGCCATTTTCAATAGCAAACTGTTAGTTCACCAGAGGGTAAAAAAAACATGGGACTTTACTGTATGGGATTTAAATGGATTTCAACCGCCCAGAATGTAGAGAAAATGAGTGCGATCTTTGTTGGGATCTGGGCGATCTTGGGAATCAGCAAGACGCTGAAGGCATTGGATGAGGAAATATCAAACCAATATGCGCACAGGCTATGTAACAAATCATGGGCAATCATCAATGTTTGAGCAACCAAAGGTTGGATTTAATGGGAATATGATTCAGACATATTTTGGACTTGCTGATGAAAAGTGGTAATCTATGGTAATCTAATGATTTATCCAACAAGAACTTTAAAAGTGGCAATTATATAATGACATGTCAGCCAAATGCACCCACTGCCGGTGGTTTGGAGGTGACCAATGCTTTGTGCTATATCTGGAAGAGTGCTGGATGATTCAATTTTGACTATATACCGTATCCGGACAACCGAAAAAAAACTATGGACGTGTTTCCCCTTTATACAAACTGATAGAAACAGCTGAAGCAACGACAGTTCCAACCGAATTGACCGAGGCACCGTTTTGGTCGGCCATATCCACCCGGTTACCATGCGTAGGTTGCCAGGCAACCTGAGCGCTGAGCTGACGGCGTTTTGGATATCCTACCACGAGGGGGAGTTACTGCCCAAACTGGGAATGTGTTTGCCTTTTTGGCAGTGAATAGGCAGCTGGTGTTGGTGTGATTTGTAGGGATATCACCGTATCTCCAAAGTACAAATGTCTTCATGTGCTGATTGCCATGCAGCTGCTTTCAAAAAGTGAATCCTCTAGTCATGCCTGGTCTGAGAAGTATACAGATATATAAGGAAGCGTGAGAAAAGTCCACATAATCTGATTCAGCAACCATCTACCATGGTGCGCACATGGCGAATGGACTCGTCCTCCTGGTATGGGATTCTTTCTGGTGATGGCGGTAGCAATAGCTATTGATTTATAATCCTATGGAAAACCCAGAAGTGGTCTTGGAAAAAAACTTGTTTTGGCGATTAGCTCCATCCCCCAGTGCGAAAAGAACACTAGACGGACACTAAACATGGCCCCAAAATGGATAAATCTAAGACTCAACATCCCCCAGTAATGAAAACAACAACGCCCAAAACGAGGATGTTCAAGTTCCAACATCGATAGTCCAGTCATGTCCAGTCCATATTCCAACACTTCACCAAGGTGTACGCGCCAAGCTACGCCAAAGAGCGTCGCCCAGCGGTCGGATGAGGTCGGACACCTCATCGTCGCCGCAGTGGTTTCAGGACTGCTGGTGTCAACCCCGAAATATATGATGCTCCCCAGCGATCATCATCCAATTTCGACGGACATTAAAACACATATCTGACGAAAGAGAATTTTGCAAATCGTCTCCTATTTCTCCACACCGCGCATTTGTTTGTTTTTTGACATCTGTGATCCCCGGCGTTGAAGCATACACAAAATAGGGCGGAGGAGACGAACAAACATAGAATGACAATGATGATGATGATGATTGTTATAATTGCTGTTGCTATATGTGTCGTTGTTTTTACTATTCATGTTATATGTATGATCTGGAATTATCCTTGTCTGAACATCTTCGCCGTCAGCTGCAGCTACCAAAGTCGCGCCATTTTTTTCTCGGCAAGGCAATTGATAATGGCATCGCCATAGAGCTTTCGCCTCGGGCAAATCGTCAAGGTCCAGTTCCAAGTCATTTTTGTCACCCTAAGCCCGGCTAAAGAAACTAGACGACGGATGGCCCGAGAGCGAAGAGAAGTATAGTGAGATATGTAATTGTGAAAATCGTATAGCATGAAATATAAAGAGAGAAATAGAA